>JAJMDW010000170.1:0-165382 GCA_030573755.1 Starmera amethionina
AAAAAAAAAAAAAAAAAAAAAAAAAAAAAAAAAAAAAAAAAAAAAAAAAAAAAAAAAAAATCCAAAACGTTGTAAGATGGCTTCAACAACACCTTCAATATCAAAAAAATCCAGAAAAGGTTGTTCAACATGTAAACATAAAAGATTGAAATGTGATGAAACAAAACCAGAATGTTTTAATTGTAAGAAAAGAGGTATCACATGTGGTGGTTATCAAATTCAATTCAAATGGAAATCTTTTAATGATGAAATTCTAAGTGCTAAAGTTGATTCACCTAATTCAGCTATTAATCAAGCATTTGAAATTGCAGCAAAGACTCTTGGTGTTAAAAAGGATAGAAAAAAAGACGTTGGAAAACAAACATTACCACCACCACCATTCAATCCTTTTGCAACACCAACTGAAGCTCAAGGAAGACAGTACCAACAACAAGCTCCAAACGCTTTCTTTGGATTTCCTCCACATCTTCATCCACATTTCCCTGCTAATCAAGTTGCAGCTGCTTTTCCACAACATTCTTACCCAGCACCAGTTGGCTATGCACAACATCATTATGTTCATTCTTATCCACAGAACATGGTTGGGGCTTCACCAAAAGTAGTTTATGAATTTGAGTCACCTTCAATGACACAACCATCTTCACCTCACCAACAACATGGTGTGTACCCTCATTTAGCTGTTTTCACCACCAGAGAAATGCAAAAATCAGTAAATATTGATTCAACAGAGCAAAATCCACAGGGATCAAAACAGCAAGACCCAACAATCATTGAACGTTCAGTGCAGGTGAGATACAGACATCCACCTGTTCATCCACACACATTGGATGAAGAAACTAGAGCAAGACTTGTTCATATTGAGTCTGTTACACCTACAATGATGCTGGGTGCTTCACACGGTAGTCCAGCTCAAATGCAACCATTCCACCAGTACGCAGCAGCACCACCTACTCAGCAAAAAGTTGGAATTGAAGTGCAGAGTGAAACTCCGTCTGAAACCCAAGAAGATGACAACAACGAGTCTACCGACCTAACCGACCTGGAAACTCATTTGGCCAACCAACTTCTAAGTTCTGACGCTCTGAACGGCCTGGTGCACTAACAACCTTCAAACATTTGACCACGGTCCACTACTAATTGTAATATTTAATTCTTAATTCTTAATTATTTTTTTATATTTTGATTTTTTATTGTTTTTTTTTTTTTTGTCTTTGTAGAACTGAAAACTGAAAACAACGCCATGAAACGATGGGAAATGTTTCTAAACGATTGAAATTCAAGTCACATGAATATTCAAAAGAATTAAATGATGATCTTAGGAAAAAACAGCGTTCAAATACACCAATTTTTGATGAAAACCCATTAATTTCCAAACATTCAAAACCATCAACTTCTTCTTTTCCTTCTTCATCACCAACACCTTCTTCAAATGATGAGATTGTTGAATGGGGTCCATTTATAAACGGATACCAGTTTGTTGGTTCAGCTTCAACACCAAAATTCTTCGTTAAAAGACATAAATTGATCAATGAACATGAATCAATTGATTCTTATAATTGGTCGTATTTGGAAGATGAACCACACCACGAATTTCATCACCATTATAGTGAGGATGATGATGATGAGGTGGAGAGAGAGTTTGAAGAGTACTGGATTAAATGGGAGTGGATTAAAAGCAAAGGTTTAAAAGAAATTGTTTTCCCAATTTTCAATAATAATAATAATGAAGATGATGAATTGAATCTTGATAATATTGAACGGTTTTATCTTAGTGGTGAAGGAAGTGATGGGTATGATATGTTGCAGTTGTTGAAATTGGAAAGGGTGAAATGGCATCCTGATAAAATGATTCAAATATTGAAATTGGATAGGAAAAAAACTAGAGATTTAGAGGTGATTGAGAAGATTACTAGGACGTTTCAGATTGTCAATGAGTTATATGAGAAGTATAAGAAGGGATGATAGTAAAATCAAGTGTATTCAATCTTATATATAAGTTCAAAAAAAAAAATAAAAGAAAAAAGATCAAATATGTAACTATTTATAATTCAGGTGTGTTCAAAGTAGAAACAAAGTTATTCATTCATCCTTTGGAGTCTTGCTCTCGTCCACTACCAAAGAAGTGTCGTTTGTGGTTTCTAATTCTTTAGTATTAACAGATTTATCGTCTATAGTAGGTTGTGAATTATTTTGTTCTTCTTCATCTTCACCATCAATTTCCTCTTCAATATCTTCTTCAAGATCCTCTTCTTCTTCAATCTCAATCTCAATCTCTTCATCTTCATCTTCAATCTCTTCTTCGTCATCTTCTCCTTCTCCATCATTAGCAGTAGCTGAATCTTTACCCTCCTCCTCCTCTTCTTCTTCTTCTTCTTCGTCTTCTTCTTCTTCTTCTTCCTCCTCCTCCTCCTCTTCGTCACCATAGTTCTCCTCGTCGTCTTCCACGTCAACATCTGGCTGTTCAGGAGGGAACTCTTCCTCGTTATTATCATTATCCCAAACAATATTAAACCTCGTAACTCTTGGTTTCTCAGCCAATATATTTCTAACAACATGCTCAACTTGCACTTTATTTGGTGGGTTCTCTCTTAATTCCTCACTATCATACTCGTTATTCACGTAATAACCAACCCTAACAAACTCTCTGCCAGCATAGGCACAAGATAGCAATATCACTGTCACTGAAACCAATTCATTGGAAGGAATCAGTTCAGGGGAAGGTGGGTCTGCAGTAAACAAAAACTTGTTGATTCCAACTGGCACAGGACCAACTAAAATGGAGTCTAGTTCTTGATCGTGCTCCAATGATCTTGAAGAGCCAACGTACGTAAGTTTCCATTCCAAATCTTCTTTCAACGGTTCCAAACACTCAAAAGTGATTTCAAACTCGTATGGATCGTTGAATTTTGCTGGATTGTTGAGGACATTGATTCCTAGAAGTGAAACGATGGACATTCTTGCTGTTTGACTCGCTTTTACTGGTGGTGCTAAAGTTGAATTAATATTTTCAATTATTTTTACAAAATAAATTTTCGCGTCTGTTATGTAAAAAAGTTGGTTTTATTTTTATAAGAAGCTAGAAGAGCTAGAAGCTAGAATAGCTAGAAGCAGAAGACGAAAAGATGTCCAGAATCACACGAGTTGTGTCAATTGATGCCTTCAACACTTTGTTCACACCGAAAAAACCGATCATTGAGCTATATTCTCAAGTTTCCATCAAACACGGAATCAATTTGAATCAACAACAGCTGAACACCAAGTTCTTACCAGTATTCTCCAAATTCTCCAAACAGTTCCCAAATTACGGGAAATCACAAGGATTGGACTATATTGAATGGTGGTCCAATTTAGTCAAAGAATTATATTCACCAGTTACTGTTAGTAAAGAATTAATTACTGAATTGATCAATTTGTTTCAAGGAAACGCATATGCTACATATGAAGATGTTGAACGGTTTGTGAAAAAGCATGGGGATGATCCAAATACGATATTGATCGTTTCTAGCAATGGAGATCCAAGAATTATTGACTCATTGAAATATTTGGGATTATGGAAACATTTCGATAAATGTTACCTATCTTATGAGATGGATGTTGTTAAACCAGATATTAAATTCTTTGATTACATTTACAAAGATATTGTTGAAAAATATGGTGATGATGGTTTAAATAAGAATATTGATATTAAATCCAAATTTTGGCATATTGGAGATGAATATAAAAATGATTTGTTAGGAAGTTATAATGCTGGATGGAATGGTGTGCTCATAGATAGAACTGGCGAGGTTATTAAATCAATAGATGGGGTGGATGAAACAGTAGTAACTAATATGAAGTTAACTACTAATTATGAAGATATGTTAAATAAAAAGAGTCGGAAAGAGGTGAATGGTAAGTTGAAAGAACGACAATATGTTATTAGTTGTTTTGATAATTTGGATGATATTTTACAGGAATCATTCCGTTAATTTGGAAAGCACAGAGCTATCACAATAAGGTTTCGTTTTTTGACTCACTAGTTATATGATATGGGATAAAAGGCCTGTAAAGTTTTATCAAGATAAGCTTTCATAAAATCATCTACCAAGGTCACAGGTGTGTTTACACATTACATAGTAAACACGGGTGTTAAGCTTGAAAGTTAAATAGCAGAAATACACTTCTTTTGATTTGAATAAACTTTTGGGAGAGCTTGATTAGGAAAATTGAAATGTACTTTTATTTGAATCTTGATTGATTAATTATCAGCCATTCACCATCACTAAATAGACATCCCCATTTGGCATATGTCCAGTATAAACCAACTCTCTAGCTATAGTCTACTTGATTCCATCTCTCTAGTGTAGATACTAGACAGTAGGAGTAGAAATCTATTAAATAAGCAGCAGGTGTGCCTTTATCGCTCCTTTCAGAAATCAGCTCCTTTCAGCACCGTTTCTTTTGCTGTGCAGTGCTGCACACACGGTGTTTCACGCACTGTTCCCTGCCTGTTCCCTGCCTGTTTCTTTCCTGTTTCAGGCTAATTGATCCCAAGTGACATCAAATTGACCGTCCTTTAAACAGCTTTTAACTCTTCAGATCAAATCCAAGCTGTGCCTTTCTGTGCTCTGCAACGACACCGTTTGAACTTTGATTCAAATCACATCGACGTGAAACCTTTGAGATCTCTTGGAACCGGGAACTGGAATCTTATATAAACTCTGCCTTCTTTCTTACTGTTCTAATTCATGTATTGGGAGTAATATCAGGCTGCTAGACATTCATTCATTCATTCATTCATTCATTCCTTTACAAGTCCTTCCTTTACCTCCCAAATGAAACTGCTCTTCCTCTTCATCGCGCTCACCTCAGCCATCTCGCTCAACACCTCCAGCAAGGCCTCCATTTGCAAAGCTTCCCATTCTTTGGTCGAAAACACCCTCCAATACCACAACAACGACGGCACTTTCTCCAAACCATACTTTTGGTGGCAGTACGCTGTTGCTTACAACTCCCTGCTGCGCTACCAACAGCTCTGTGACGACAACTCCCATGAAGATCTCATTTACAACGGAATCATCTCTCAAGTTGGTGATGATTGGAATTTCGAACCAGAATACATGAAGGGAAACATAGGTAACGACGATGTTGGTACATGGGGACTCACTGTCCTTGAAGCTGCTGAGATGAACTTCAAGTCCCCTGAGCAGCAATACAACGTCACTTGGACTCAGTTGGCTGAACATGTCTTTCTCAATCTATACAAAAGATGGGACACAAACACTTGCAATGGTGGACTCAGATGGCAATACGACACCGGCCACAGTGGGTACGACTACAAGGCCACCATTGCCAATGCCAACTTGTTTCAGATGGCATCAAGACTGGCTAGTCTGACTGGGAAAGAACCCTATGTTACCGCTGCTGAAGAAATTTACAACTGGATGCTAGGAATCAACGTGATCCAAGAAGGTCAATGGGGCACTGCTGTTGTCGATGGTGTTTTTGTGACCGACAACTGCTCTACCCCAAACGGTGTTGAGTGGACCTACAACTACGGGATCATGGTTGGTGGTGGTTCTTATTTGTACAATGTCACAAAAGATGAAGATTGGTTTGAAAGAACCGAAGATATGATCCTTGGTTCTCAGATCCTGTACAACAACACCATCTTGTACGAAAGAGCTTGTGAATTGTTTGACACCTGTACAGTCGACCAACGGATTTTCAAAGCCATTTACATCAGATCACTAGCTAAAACAGGGAAATTGGTGCCAAAACTAACATCAAAGATTCAAGATTTATTGGGTGGTACTGCTGTCAATGCTGCAAAAAGTTGTTCTGGTGAAGGTAACAACACTTGTGGATTAAGTTGGTGTGTTGATGGGTACGACGGGAAATCTGGTTTACCAGAACAATTGAATGCTCTTGAGGCTATTCAAAATATGATCATAATCAACAATTTATGATTTCATTCATTCCTTCATTCCTTTTTTTTAGTATTATACAATATTGGGTTGTTAGAGTCGTTTTATTATTATTGCATTCGCTTGGTTTACATTTAGTTAGTTTTTTTTAAATAAAATATAAATTTATAAAGATTCTTGTGTGTTTTCTCACTTCTATGTATAACGTTGTCTCTTAATTAAATAACATTTGAATCTCTTCAATTCTTCTTTTTCTTCTCTCATCCTCTTCTGCTTCAACAACTTCACCAATACGTCTTTTCCTCTCTTGTATCTTCAACATCTTCTCCTCAATTGTCCCTTCCATAATGAATCTAACAACTTTAACATTCGATTCTTGTCCAATTCTATGGATTCTATCAATAGCCTGATCTTCAACACCAGGTGACCACCATGGATCACACATAAACGCAGTAGATGCTTCAGTTAAGTTTAATCCAACACCTCCTGCTTTCAATGATAATAATAAAACTGTAACACCATCTTTATTTTCTTTAAAATTTTTTAAAACAATACTTCTATTATTTAAACTCATTCTTCCATCAAATTTGAAGATTTTTAAACCTCGTTCTTTTGATAATTCATTTTCCAAAATGTCTAAATACATTGAAAATTGACTAAAAACAACAACTTTTTCATTTGGTGAAGTATCTTTAATCTTTCTTAAATGAGTTAATAAAGCATTTAATTTAGATGATCTTAAGTTATTATTAAACCTTGAAATTGAATAATCTTTACTCATTTTATAATCATATTCTGATGAAATTTTCAAAAATTTATCATTATGAATCAAAAATCGACAATTAGGACATTTAATTTCACCATTATTTGGATTTTGTAAATGTTTATAATCAATATATTCTAAAATACATGATGAACAAAATCCATGACAACATTCTGTAAAAATCATTGATTCTTTCTCTTCGAATTCATTGGTACAAATGGTACATTCAACTTCTTTAATTTGTTGGAAATTTTCATATTTGTTATAAATCTTAGATTTGATTTCATTAATTTCATCACCATCCCATTCTGTTTCTGTAATCATCAATTCTTTTGGTACTTCCCCCAAAATATTATTTACATTCAACCCATTACCATTACCATCACCTGTCCCTTCTTCTTCTTCCATCTCATCTTTTGCACCTCCTTTATTCTTAATCAAATCCATATGATCACAAATCTGTCTTAATCTTAGAATCAATATCAAAATGGCACTATATTTTTTCAAAACATCACCTTTCGCAATACTTTGATTAACAGAAGTTGCAGCTCTGGTTGAAAACCAGTTATATAATGCTTGTTCTTTTGGTGAAAACTTGATTCTTTCAATGATAACTTCTTTATCTGGTAATTCAACCAAAGGTTTACCATTTGATTGTTTCATGTTTTTTGTACGTCTTAAAATAATTGGCTCCAAGATAGATTGAACAACATCTAAAGCTTGAGAATAATTTTTATTTTCAAAAGGTTTAGAAACAAATGTATTCCAATATTGAATATTACTCCATGGTTCTAATTTTAAAAATTTAATTAATGAAAATAAATCATCAAGTCTGTTGATAATAGGTGTACCGGTTAATAACCATTTTCTTGAGCATCTCAAATCATAACAAGCTTTTGTTGTCTTATTTGTTCTTGTTCTGATATTATGTGCTTCATCCAACACAACTCTAAACCATTTAACTGAAAATAAACCTTCTTTTGGTAAGTTCAATAAAGGATCATTTTTAATCTTTTTAGTTAGTTTATTCCATTCATTCTGTAAAGTTCCGTAAGTTGTGATAACAACCATTGGTGGGTTTTCACCACATAATTTTTCTCTTAGATTCAGGTTTGTTTCAGTTCCATAATAAACTAATGATGAGCTGCTATCATTATTTGCTTTATAAAATTCTCCATCCCACTGAGTTAACAATGATGTTGGAACTATGATTAAAGTTGTTTTAAATGCATACTCTTTTTCTATTTCTATTTCTTTATCATCATGCTTATCTTCTTCTTTTTCTTTATCATTATTCTTTGCTTCAGTTTTTCCTTTATTTATTTGTTCAAGATAATCTTTATCAAATGGAGCACTATGAATCAAAGCCAAAGTAGAAATAGTCTTTCCCAAACCCATTTCATCAGCCAAAATCCCACCACGACAAATATTAACTAACAAAGGTTTCTCCATTGAAAATTCACCAGAATATAAATTTGCATAAAATTTATTGGTATTGAACAACTCTCTTAGGTCTTCATTTTTAGAAACATTCCAAGATCTATCTTTAGGCCAGAAAAATTCTTTCCATAATGGGTTCATTATATCAGATTGATTTTCATCCATTAATTCTCTTTCTGCTCTCAACATCCATGTTAAACCTTGTTTTTGATAAAATCTCAAGTCTAACTTGAAATTTGTAGAAGGTGGTGAGGTTTCTGGCAATGAAGTTAATGTACTATTAATTTGAGTTCTTCTATAAAATTCTTTCAATTGATTGACATCTAATTCTTCAACTTGTTTTTCATTATCATTTACTTCAACACTTGTATTAACTTCTTCATTTTCTTCATTTTCTAAATCAATAACCTCAATTTCTTCATTTTTGTCATCTTCGACTTGTAAATTAACTTGATTATTTAACTTCTGAAAAAGTTTGAAAATTGCCAATTGTTTTTGTCTTTCTTTCATTTCAAAATCAGTTTCAATTGTTGTGGAATTATTAAAATTCTTCATTTTTTGTAAATTTTGTAAATCTTCTTCTTGAGAATTCTTATGTGCTTTAAATTCTTTATCAAATATAACTGAGGTTAAAAAACAATCCAATTGAATAATAAATGAATCTCCAATACTTAATCTATTTTCACATAAAACAACCGTTGCATCAAAATCACAACTTGATTCATCAATTAATGGGTATAAAATGTTTGCAATATCTTCAGGGACTCTTCCAATCTCTTTCATTCTAGTCTTATCATGTGCATTCTGAACCAATTTCACATTTGATACATTATTGGAAGTCAATGATCTTCTTTTTGATGATGAATTATTAACTGATCTAATAATCGTTAATTTTGTTCCATACGGAACTGGACTCATTGTGGGTCTTGTTGCCCATGCAGTCACTTGTAAAGATCCAATAAATCTTCTCCATTTAGCTGCTGATGGCAGTGGTTTAGTTGAAGTTGGTATAACAGTTTTAGCTCTTTTAAGACCGGGTTGTTTGGTGAAATTTGGTGAGCTAGTTCTTGATAAGTTTCTATTTGTACTTGATGTTCGTATTGCTGGTGTGTTGTTTCTATTCAATGATTGCATGATTGTGGGCTGGTTGCGTTGTGGAATAAGATTCTCAATGTTTCTATTATCAATCATATTAGTTGGTATCAAGTACCCTGGAATACTGGCACCATTGCCAATAGAAAGATGGTATAGTCCTGAAACTCCACGCATAATTGCATTAGGAATAGCTGGTAAATTTGAAGGAGCCATTGGAGGGGCAGATGACAACACTGTACGAATCTCATCAAAATTGCTGGTATTAAAATGAAAATTCACAGCTTCTTGAACCGGACTCTCATAATTCTTGAATTTGTTGTATAAAGCATTAACTTTCGGTAGTTCAATCCCTGGAATGATTGCAGTGATCTCTGATTCAAACAAAGTGTACCTTTCATCAATTCCTGCTTCTTCTTCTTCTTCTTCTTCTCCCTTCACAAAAAGCGACTCATTCAATGGTTTTGGGACAGTTTCTTCTGGTTCTTCTGCTTTGAAAAATCTGTTTTCATCTGTCATTTTCTATCAAACAACTCTCAAGTTTCCAAATCGACAAAAATACACGTCTTCAACGCGCTTTTAATTTGTTTTAAACACTGTAAAATCAACAATTTTTCAAATTTTGATTTTTTTTTTATTATTTTTAAAGAAAATTATTCTTCTCTTTTATGGCAAAACAACAGCTCGAAGATCATGCTTTATTCCTGGCTTTCTCGAGTGGTTTCTAACCCAACAGCACAGAAATGGTCCTACAGAGGCTCTTTGGCTTTTTTTTTTGTTTTTTTCATCGGTTTTTGCTCAGTTATCCCAATTGACTCAATTTCTCAAGCTTCAAGAGCATCTCAATTTTCCAATTATGCACTCAACACATTCGTTATTGTTGGTGCTTTAGTGGCATTTGGTATAGTGGGGATTGTACTAAGCAGTTTGAGGATTTATATGCGAAGAAGTGGGTTGCAAGATATCCCTAAGTTTTATGTTCCTTTGGATGAAGGTGATTTACCATCAAGTTGTCATAGGATGCTAATGGATAATTTTGAGAAATGTGAAAAAATTAGAGAGATTGGGAGCAGGACTCCTGTGGATTTGAAACATCCTGGATTGTCGAGCCCCTTAAGTGAATCTTTACCACCTTTATTACCATTTGAGGATGTGATTAAAGGAATGGGTGACAAAATCAAATACACACATACAACGTTTTCCATTGATATCAAGATCCCTGATAATTATAATTTTAGAGAATCAGTGGCTTTTTTAGAAGCTGAAGGGATTGCAACAGATAAAATTTTGAATAAACAATATGTTGAACTTTATGAAACTTTGAGGTTTTCCAATAAACTTATAGAAGAATCAATGTTTTTGAAATTTATGGAATTATCCATTGAGTTTGCCAAAATTACAAGAAATAATGTTGATCAATCGGATTTTCGATTAGGAAGTTCAAGAGGTGGTGGAAGAATTGATGATTCAAATTCGAGTTTCAACTACTCTTTCAATCAATTACAAGTGGGTGATGAATGGAATGGGGAAGAGTCTTTGTCTGATAACAGAGCTTATAGACGGTATAGTGACTTATTAAGTGTTGGTAATTCCAGTACTCATACAGTTGAAAGGTATACTGATGAGGATAAATATTGATAAAAACGCTGTTGATGGTGGTACTTATGAATAATGATTTAATGAACGATGTTATGATAGACTAATATTGTAGCTTCTCAATAATTGAGTGATCTACAGATTTAAATAGTACAATAAATATCTAAATTATGCCATTTTACCACCATTCTTGGTGTTGAATTTAGGCAATTCACTATACCCTTTATTCTTCTTCCCTTTAAATTTTCCCAAGACTTTATGTTGGGCTTTCCAAACATTATATCTAACATCAGTAATATCTCTATTATTTCTGGTCAAATATAGGAAAAAATACATTCCTAAAATCGACACTGCAACAATTGCAGGAACAGATAAAATAGCATAATAAACACCATCATGGTCAATTCCTTGATCTAATTTTTCACGATGTTCTTTAGTATTTTTGAAAACTTTTGAACCTCTTGCAAATTGAACTATTGTAGCATGTTCCAAGAAATCAAATTCTTCATCTGGAACTGTATCTGGTTGAATTGAAATGGCAACATTTTGTTCATATTGATCTCTTAACCATTCTTCTTTGATATCCAATGCATAAAATCCATGTAAATTATCTATCCATTCAGAAGTGAAAAAAGCTTGTGAAACTTGACGTTTATACATTCCTTTGTCTTTCATTTTTTGTTTAACATAACTAAAATGTATTCTAACTTTTTCAGTATCTTCACTGAAAAATCTTGTGTACCAAGTTATAAAATAAGTTTTATCTAATTTAATTTTTGAATTTTCATGAGGGGTACAAAATGGTTCACTAGACACGTCTCTAGCTAAACCTTTCATGTAGTATCTATCAGGGGTACATCTGATCAATGGGTTTAATGAAACATAAGTTTTATCCTCATCAATAAATTCAATTTCTTCATGGATTGAATCTGGGTCCATGTTATGAGCTTTCAGTTGTTCATAATCATATGTCACAGTAGTTGCTGTTTGGAAATATGTTGAATAAGTAGGTGATGCTTTCTCGGTGATTCCGTTTTTGATTTTTGGTTGGATGGTTTGTGGTGTACCATCTTTTTTCAAAGAGACCCATTTAACTGGACCATTTGTTTCCTTTGGAGGTTTGGCACTGAAAGTAACACCTGCAATGACAGTTGGTGTTACAATCTCGACTTGACCGTTATAAATGGTTCTGATCCAAGGTTTTGGAGTTTCTGTAGAAGAAGTTGTTGTTTTTGGACCATTATGAACTCTTTGGTAACGTTTCTCCAGTCTAACTGGCTCCACTGCGTGAGGATGTTGGGTGACAAACGCTGACACTGTTGAAGCTGCACTCAAAGCAGCAACAAAGACAGAAAACTTCATTGTTTTGGTAATGATTTAAAGATGAAAGATCAACAAATTTTGGACTTTTTTTTTTTTTTTATTTTTTTTTTTTTTTAAAACGCGGTGAAGACGAACCGAACTTTTATGTACATACTACAATTGATCTTTAAGTCGTTAATTCGTTAATAATTATTAAATGAGGCTGAAGAAGCAGTGAATAGAATATAAATAAATGATTGTAGAACTCAACAAGCAGCAAAAAGCAACAAGCAAATCAAATTGAAAACAAAAAAAGCAGTGACAAAAGATGCACCAACTTTATCAGCTTTGGAAAGCACTAATCTCTCAGAAATCCCAAAATCGTTTGTTCCTGAATCATCTGGATTCCAAAAATCATCTGTAGAACTTCCACTGTTTTCATTATTTCCACCATTATCTAAGCCATCTGAACTTGAATCATCATCTGTAGGATTCGAGTATGGAGGATCTTTTGTATGTACCAATAAACTTAAAACCATCTCTAGAGCAGCCTGTTGTTCACCTAACCCATACCAGCCATCCCACCCATCTGGGTGTCTCCAATCCAATCCACAAGTGTGTCCATCATACCCACCAGAACATGATTGAGCAGCTGCAGATGCACTTGCCACTAAATATGGATGTATTGTACTATTCAATTGAGGAACTAGTAACGCTGTTCTTCCCAAAAATCTAGCTAGTAACGATCTGAATGATCTTTGGTCTGTATTGCAATAGATTGGTAAACATGAAGTTTCAAACATGATTAAATCTTCATTGAAAAAAGTCTGGAAACAGCCATTGATCAATCTTGTTGTTCTTTCTAACCATTTATCATCACCTGTATGGTTGTACAGATATGCTGTACCACCAACCAAGATACCAATGTTATAAGACCATTCTAAAAAATTCACTTGAGAACAATTATCAGGATTCAGTTCTGCTCCATCATAAACTTTGGTTATCTGTTCAATTTCATTCTCAACGATAAAATTTTTAGCAACCATCCAATCCCATGTTTGTTCAGCTCTTTGGAGGTACCAATCAAGACCAGTATATCTAGCTAATCTAACACTAATGTGAAATAACAATCCATTTGTAACGGTGTTTTTATAAGTGTAACCAGAACTCCAAGGTAACATCTGCCATCTAACACCACCATCACAGGTATAATTATCCCATCTGTTCCAAATACTGTTATCAATGGCTTCAATCATGTATAACCAGCTAGGGTACCCATCCATCTCTCTGGAGTTTTTAAAATTGCGTTCAACAGCATCCATCACTGTGAGTCCCCACATTCCTTGGTCGTCGTTTCCTAATGTACTTGATTGATTCATGGGCATGTAGTTAAACTTCTTCCCAGTCTGGTGGATCATAGCATCAAAAATCAACAGTTCTATTCTTTCAGTTTCAGACTGATTCATTCCAACACCAGCATCAGCATCATCTTGTTCATTGAAACCACAGTAATACCAGTAATCGAGCAACCCACCAAACGCTTCGCCTGCCTGCCACCAGTAGTACGGCTGCTGAAACATACCCACTGTACCACCGTAGCGTGTTCCTAAATAATAGTCCAAAACGCCACTGACGACTAAAGAAGCAGCCAGACACGTTGATTTCACGTCTATTTTCGTGGTAACAAGCTCAATGGCACTGACTGTAGCTGCTGTGAGCGTTAAGAGCATTAATAGCTGATCAACTCGCATTATTCGCTGCTGTTTTGATGATTGGTGAAGTTGTAATAGAAGTAAACAAAGCTTCAGATCAAACATTCTGTTCTTAGCAGCGGTTCACTGGTGATTCCGTGCTTCTGGCCCCAGCTCTCCACTGCTTGCTGGTCCAGGCACACAGCACCACCTTCGCCGTCGCTGTCCAATCTCAGAGCCTCCATGTGCTTGAGAGCAGTGCGCACGTCGTCTGTTCTGATCCCAGTGACTTTGGATATCTCACCAATCGAGATCTGCTTCTCCTTCTCGTCCAGCTTCAGGCTGCCATACAACAGCTCTCTGCACACCACTCTGCTCCAATACCTCAGGTACCCAGCCAGTCCGAATGGCGACAGCGGTGTTTCTGGACCTGAAACAAGCCCTTCACGCTTGGACACCTCGTAGGAGAACGAGATGAGCAGTGTCCCCAGCTGTTGTCGCTGGTACGGAGGAAACACAAGCACACACGCGAGGTTGTTCTTCTCCCAGCTCAGCAGCTCTCTCGAGTAGAACCCCAGTGGCTTCTCGCTGTTGTTGTCAAACACCACGTAGTAGTCGAAATAGTCCACTAAGAAGAACACCGACTTGTTGTCCAGAAACAGCTTGGTAAACAGGCCCAAACACTGGCAGTATAATCGATGCCTGCTGCCTCGCACTCTGCGGATGCTGTACTTCTCGTCTTTATAACACAGTTTACCTACTGGACCAACACTGCACTGATGGTAATGCTGCTGATATTCACTCTCAATATCTGTGTACTTGAAGCACCTGTCGCACACAAACAGCTTCTCCAGCCAGATCTGCTCTCTCCCAAGACTACCACTGGCTCTTCTACTACCTTTCTCACCAACAACTGTTCTGATCCCCAAAGTCTTTCTGTCCCTGCCAAAATACACTGCGCTACCGTACCACGTCTCGATCTCCTTGTCCCCAAACACGACTTTCTCGATGTTCGGCAGCTCCACGAGTCCATAAACTCCGTCTTCGACCTCCAACTTGTGTATCATCTCCTTCTCCTTCTCCTTCCACTTCGATGTGTACTTCTTAACTATGTATGTGTGTAAAATGTAAAATGCAGCTCATCGCAGTCAAAAAATATTTTTTTTTCCTATACAAAAAAAAAAATTTGTAAATTTTATTAAGAAACCAACAATTTCATTCCACTGCTAAATTAACCACAATGGGAACATATAGAAAGCGTCACAATGAAAAGGCGCGTAGCGGGATGCTGGCAAAACAGGCTGCGCTGAAAAAAGCCAGACAGAAACAGTTCAACAGACCACAGCAACAACAAGAAGATAGTGATAACAATAACAATAATAATAATCAGTCGCAAAACAAGTCTGAAAATGCTGTGAAAGAAAGAGACCCAAATGCAGAAATCTTACAACCAATGACAGAGGAAGAGAAACTTGCTGCTAAAAGAAAAATAGAAGAATTGGTGAATCCAAAAACTGAAACTAAAATCTCAAAAGCCAAAAGAAAAAGATTGGATAAATATATTGAACATCAATTGAAAAGAGAAGAGAAACATGTGTTGATTAATAAACTTCAGGAATCAAAATTTGATACATCGCTACTAAAATCTTCTAAATTGCTTGGTAGAGGAAGACAAACTCAAAAGGAAGATTTTGCTGAAGCTCTATCTTTAGAAAGACAAGGTCGTGGTGATGATCGTACAAAGGAGATTTTGTATGAAGAAAGAGTTTTTAAAGATTGGGATGAAAACGAATTTTCTGATGGATTTGATAAAGACGATCAAGAAGATGAAGAAGAACATAATGAAAATAAATCTTCTTTTGTTGATTTAAGACCAAAACAATTTGGTGGGACTGGATCAGGTTTTGGATTTACTAATATCAAAAAAGTTGTCAAATCAAAACCAAAGGCCTATAATTGGAAACAAAAATTAGCTGCTGAAGAAAAAAGGAAACGAAAAATTGAAGATGAACAAGATTTCATTTCAAGTGAAGATGATGATGATGAGGAGGAGGAGGAGGAAGAGGAAGAGGAAGAGGAAGAAAACAGCAATGAAGACTCTGATGAAAATGATAAAGAGATGGAGGATGAAGAAGAAGAGGAAGAAACAAAACCAAAATTTTCTTTATCTTCAAAAGCTGAAGCTTTCAAACAATGGGCAGATGAACAATTGAAAAAATTGGAAGGACGTTCAAATGAAACTTTACCAACTTTATTGCCTCAACGTGAATATCAACTAGTTGATCGTCCTGAAGATCGTGAAGATGGTTTACATGAAGACTACATCCCAATAAATGAATCAATGAAAAGAACTGCTCATTATGTCACTGTCAAAAGATCTCAAGAAATTCAAGATATTAGATTACAATTACCTGTTGTTGCTGAAGAACATAGAATTATGGAAGCTATACATCATAATGATATTGTCATCATATGTGGTGAAACAGGTTCTGGTAAAACTACTCAAGTTCCTCAATTTTTATATGAATCGGGTTATGGTAATTCTGAAGATACACCTGGTTTAATTGGTATTACTCAACCAAGAAGGGTTGCTGCCGTCTCCATGAGTGAACGTGTTGCTAATGAATTAGGTGACCATGGCTCGTGCGTTGGTTATCAAATCAGATTTGATTCTACCACTAAACCAGATACTAAATTGAAATTCATGACTGATGGTGTTCTTTTAAGAGAAATGATGACGGATTTCTTATTAGAAAAATATAGTGCCATAATTATTGATGAAGCACATGAAAGAAACATCAATACTGATATTTTAATTGGAATGTTAAGTAGAGTTGTTAGACTTCGTTCTCAATTGAATCAAGAAAATCCAAATAAATTTAAAAAATTGAAATTAATTATTATGTCTGCTACACTAAGAGTTTCAGATTTCAGTGAAAATCCAACATTATTTGCTACACCTCCACCAATTTTGAAAGTTGAAGCAAGACAATACCCTGTTTCTGTTCATTTCAATAAGAAAACTCCATATAATTATATGGATGAAGCTTTTAGAAAAACTTGTAAGATTCATAAAAAATTACCTCCTGGTGGTATTTTGATTTTTTTAACTGGTCAAAATGAAATTCAAACATTGGTTAAAAAATTGAAAAAAGAGTTCCCATTCCCTGATGATAAAAAGAAAAATAGGTTCAAACATCAAGATAGAGAAGAAGAAGAAGAAGAAGAAGAGGAGGAAAATGTAACTATTAAAATTGACTCTAAGAAAAATGATGTTGAAGCTGAAGATATTGAATTTAGTACAGGTTTAAATGAAAATGAAGATGATTATGATGAAGGTTCAGAAGATGAAGAAAATGAAGAAGGTTTTGATGAAGTTTTAGAAATTGGTCAAACTGATAAAGATCCATTATTTGTATTACCATTATATTCCTTATTACCAACAAAGGAACAGATGAAAGTTTTCCAAGATCCACCTCCAGGTTCAAGAATTTGTATTGTTGCAACAAACGTTGCAGAAACTTCATTAACTATTCCTGGTATTAGATATGTTGTTGATTGTGGTAGATCAAAAGAACGTAAATATGATAATAAATCCGGTGTTCAAAGTTTTGAAATTGATTGGATTAGTAAAGCAAGTGCAAATCAAAGAAGTGGTAGAGCCGGTAGAACTGGCCCTGGTCATTGTTATAGATTATATTCTTCTGCTATTTATGAACGTGCATTCCAACAATTTTCAATACCTGAGATTTTAAGAATGCCAATTGAAAGTATTGTTTTACAAATGAAAAGTATGGGGATTGATAATGTCATTAATTTCCCATTCCCAACACCTCCTGAAAGAATCGCTTTAAGAAAAGCTGAAATGTTATTGAAAAATTTAGGTGCTTTAGATAAAGAAACTGGGAATATCACAGAGCTAGGTAAAACCATAAGTTTTTTCCCATTAAGTCCAAGATTTGCTAAAATGTTGGTCATTGGTAATCAAAGCAATTGTTTACCTTATATTGTGGCTATAGTTTCTGCTCTTTCAGTTGGTGATCCGTTCATCACGGAAAATGAATTAGGTTTGGTTAAAAAACCTGATACTCAACCTGAATCTAGTAGTAATAATAATAAAAACCATGGAGATGATTCTGATGATGAAGATGTTAAAAAAGAAGTTGAAGAATATGAAGATCCAGTGGAAACTGAGAGAAAACGTAAATTAATGACAAAATTTAATAATTCTAAATTAATTTTCAACAAGTTAGATAAATATAGTGATGCATTGAAATTATTAAGTGCAGTGTGTGCATTTGATCATGTTCCAGAAGATAAAAAAGCCAATTTCTTGAAGAATCAATTCCTTAGAGGTAAAGTTATGGAAGAAATCGCAAAATTAAGAAAACAAGTCATGTATATTGTTAAATCTATCACAACTCAAGATAACATTTCAGCAGAAGTCACACAAAAGGAAATGAAATTAGGAGTTCCAAGTAAATTACAAGTGAGATTAATTAAACAAATGGTTTCTACTGGGTTCCTTGATCAAGTTGCGATCAGAGCAGATTTAATAGATCCAGATGTTAAAATCACCAATATGACCAACATTATCAACATTCCATATAAAACTCTAGTCCCAATCATTTCAGAAGATGGTACACCTACTGAATTTGTCTACATCCATCCATCATCAGTTCTATGTAACATTGGTGAAATTCCTCCAAATTATTTAGTGTACCAATCAATCTTCACCAGTTCAAATAAAAACAACATTGCATCAAATACAACTCCAAAGTCAAGAATGAGATGTTTGACTGATATAAGTGCAAGAGCTTTGGCTAATATTGCCAGAAACAGTGGACTGATTACATATTCTAAACCTTTAGGGTATCCCTATGCTCCAAAATTGCTTGATTCTACTAAAAGAACGTGTTATATCGTTCCTAGAATTGGTGCTGCTGTTGGTTCTGGTGGTGTTGGATGGGATTTGCCACCAATTGAAGTGACCCAGAACAGAGTTAATGGTCAATGGGTGAATGAATTTTGAAGTAATGTACAATAATTTTGTAAATATAGAAAAGAAGCTGCTGATTTTTATACCATTATGATGCCCCGAATGTGTAGATTACAGTCGTTTTGCTCAGTTTGCTTGAACTGCTGTGGTTTATATTGAAAGAACAACGTATAATGCTAGTAGCTGCCAGTAATTGCCGTTTTAAGTAACTTTTTTTTCTGATTTTTCTGTTTTTTCTGTTTTTTTTTCCACCATTAAAATAAATAAACAAAAAAAATTTCAGAATTTTGAAGTCAACAACAACGAAACGCGTTTTGCAAACTTCTTAAAAGCAGAGCACAATGGACAGTATGCCTTTTTGGTTCAAGTGATTTTTTGAGATGTAATAACCTTTTTTTTTTTTTTTTTTTAGCTATCACACAACTTTTGCAGAATATCGCGGTGATATTGAAAAAGTATGTTTTTGAAAAACCTACATGAAATTCTCAGATCTACAAAGTACTAACCGGCTAACTAACAGAGCGGATGAAACCACGCAGGTGCTGAGCACAGAAATCCCAGTATCATTTGAAGAATTGACACCAGCAGCGATTATACCTTCATATAAACTATTAAAGGAGGAGGAAAAATCAAAGACAACAACAGTGTATCAAAAATTTGAACAAAATCTTTATAAATCGATCTATTCTTTATATCATGATATCAAACTCAGCTCATATATTCAATTACTCAATAAAGAAATTGGCACAGATGAATATGTGTCTGTTGATAGTTTCTATAAATTTTCTACAGAACTAATATTAAGAGAAAGTTATAGGCTTCATATAGATTTTGATCCTAAAAAGCAAGCATCACAAGAACATATTCCACATACAAGACATTCAAATAGAAACTCATCAGCAAAAGAAACTCCAGATAATGATGCACAAAGTTTTAATGATATGATTTCTCATGATTTCATCAAAATTTCAACAAGTTATATTGCAGCAAATGCAGAATCTTATTTTATAATGACACAGAACAACATGCCATTATTCACGTCATTGAATTTGAAATCATCTATAGATGATCGTGAAATCCCATTGCCTGAACCGTTCCATTCAACTAAAATTGTCCCACAAAATGGATCAATTTTAGCAAATGATTTAGGTTTTATATCTGCTCCATCAAATAGAATTCCTCAACCAAATTTACAATCTTTTGAGATAATGAGTACTTTTTTACATCCAAATTGGTATTCTTTACCAACTGTTCAATGGTTAGAGTATAGTGATTTGAAATCTTTTGCTCCGGCAATTGATCAACAAACTTTTGTTGTTAATCCTGTTGATAAAGGACGTTTATGGTTACAACATATTGGATATACTAAATATTTCAATGAAAATGTAACTGAAGAGAAGGAAGATGTTGAAATGGAAGAATCAAAATCAAAATCAGAATCAGTAGAATCACAAGATAAGGAAGAAGAAGAAGGAGAACCGCATGTTTCAATAAATTCAAGAAATCCAATAAGTTTAGATAATCTATATGAATGGCATCCATCACATTCAATTGATGAAGATGAAATTGAAGCTTTTAGTAACAACACAGAATCTCAATTAGTCAATCAATTACTTCTAAAATTAAATGACTTGAAAATAAAAAGAGAACAAGAATCATTTGGTGTATCGATTGAACCAAGTGAAGAAGAACGTGAATTATATTTCAAGATTTCAAGATTAATAAAAGAAATGATTTTATCATCAGATTTGAGTTCAAAAGATTTATATCAAGTATCAAATAATTTACCAATTTTACAAACAAACTATTCTGGTACTTTACCAATTCCACTTGCAACTAATGCTCCTCCAAAAAAAAGAGTTTATCAAAAAAGAAGATGATTAAAAAAAAAAGAAATCGGATAGATAGAGTAATATACAAAACTAAATTCATCAACATCATCAACATCATTATATTAGTAGTATTACTCTATGAAAAGTTTGTATGTACAAGTATTTGTAGTTTCAAAAATGAACGTCTTTACCTAACAAAAACGAAACCACTAGAAAAGTATTTAGTGAACCAATAGTTAACCAAGTTAAAATTGCCAACCATCTGGTTAATCTATTATTACTAAAATCAACATATTTTTTCCCATCAATCATTGTATAATTTTGATTCAAAACCCCGAAATTATTTGAAGAATGATGTTCAATCTCTTGACTTTGTGATAAAGAACCATAATCTTCATGAATGCTAGTATTTGGAGATATTGAATCTTCATCACTCAATAACTCATGATGAATATGTTGGGGTTCGTTAACATCAACTTCCACCATCATATATTTTTTAACACAAGTGAAATAAATTAATGGAGCTGAAACTAATGGTAAGATTAATGACAGTATAACTTGTGAAAAATTCAAGATATCAGCAATACCTTTTCTTCCCATTGTTAAAGTGACAAATATACAAGGGATAATGGCAATTGATCTAGTTATAATTCTTCTAATCCATGGACTAAAAGACCAATTTAAAAAGCCTTCAGAAACAATTTGTCCAGCCATTGTACAAACAATTCCTGCACTTTGACCTGAAAATAACATTGCTAATGCAAAAATCAATCCAGCTGTTGGTGAAATATATTTGGATAATAATTCATAGATTGATAATAAATCTGCATCATCTGCATCAGGTTGACCAAATAAAGTTGAGCCTGCAACTATTAAGATTGATGAATTAATGAAAGTTGCAATTAAAAACAACGAAATTATTAGCTCAGCATATGAGTAATTCAAACAGTATCTGATTGATTCCAAAGAATGAGCATCTGGGTTGATTAATCTTTTTTTATCATGTTTAACATCATAATCAATTAATCTTGATTGAACTAAAGAAGAACCTAGGTATAATGAGTGTGGCATCACAGTGGCACCTAAGATTCCCAATGATAAATATAATCCTTTCTCTTCAGTTAATTCTTTTGAAGGTAGGAAGCCTTCAAAAACTTGCCATTTATTTGGAATAGAAATCTTGAACAGCTCCAATATAAAACAACCACAAGTTAAAAAAACAAGCACACTAACAAACAATTCAAATCCTCTTACATTTCTCATTGATTTTGATTCTGGTTTATAAGCAATCAAAACAACCAATACATCTAAAACTGTTAAAAATACACCAACATTCAAGGGGATTTTAAATAAAATTTCTAAAGCAATTGCTGTTCCCACCACTTCAGCCAAATCCGTAGCAATAATAGCTAGTTCTGCAAAAAAATACACTGTTATATTGAGCCAATGAGGTAGATGTTTCCTACACATCTGAGCCAAGTCCAATCCAGTAACCGATCCAAGTTTAATACATAGACTTTGCAGTAATATGGCAAATAGATTCGATACAAACACGGCAAACAGTAGTTTGTACTGGTAGTTTGCACCTCCTGACACTGCCGTGGAGTAGTTACCTGGGTCCATGTAGGCCACAGAGACCATCACTCCTGGTCCTATAAATCTGAAGTATTTTGATACAACTGATTTCCATTTGTTGGTGTTTATTATGCTAGACATGGTGGGTTTTTTCTCTTTTTCTTTTTCTTTTTGGTAATTATGCAATAAGCTTGTTATGATATGAATCCTATTCAAACGACTTTTAGCCAACTTCGTGAACTTTGAGCCCCAGTTCAATTTACTTTAATGTTTGATGAAATTTGCTGTTAAATTCGATTTTCAACTTTTCAATTTTTCATTTTTATGCCATGAAATTTGAAATTTGCAACAAACTCGTTCGAATTTTTGAACTTAAAACACAAAAAAATATCATTTGAAAGGTTGCAAATTAATCAACTAATTGTTTAGTATAATCTCTTTTTTTTTTTCTATTCAAAATCCACCAAATTTCATTGAAATTTCATTAAAATTTCACTGAAATGTGTCCTGAACCAGCTGGAAATGTAAACAAACAGAAAAAAAAAACAAAAATCTCAATATTAAAAACAACAATTTTGAGCAGAAAACAAGAAGAAAAACGATGGAAAGATCGAGGCGCCAGCGACTCAGCGAGTTGTACGGTGAACCAGTGTCACAGCTGCGCACTCCCCAGACGCTACGCAGAAGAATGGCGGAAAACGGCTACAAACTGAACAAACTCACAGATCAAGATCCGGAAAACAGCAGCACCAGCAGCAGAAACGCCACCGAAACACTGTCATCATCACACTCAGACAGCAAGACACACGCACACAGAGCTAGGAGACCTAGACGACAACAGCCTTTGATCCCAGATTCCGTGCTAGATCTAGGGTTCCAAAGAGCTTTTGCAATCACGATTTTTATGATCATACAAGGCTATAAGCTATATGATTTGATCCTTCTAAAAACCAGCATACCAGTACCTGGCTCTATTATTTTGTTTTCCCACAAATTCAGTTTTTTGGTGAAATATGTGGTTTTGGATACTTTATTTTTATATCTGCTACCATACATGAGGATTCCATCATTATCCTACAGATCAATTGTCGTATATATACAAATTATTTTATTGATTGCATTCAATTTATTTTTAGCAACTGATTTTACTATCCCGTTGATTTCAATTCTAACTAGTGCATGGAAATCTTATAAATCAAAAGATATCACAATTTCAGGTAATTCAATTAAAAAATTAGAGAAATATGATCCAAAAAAACATTTTAAAGGATCTCATACAATCAAAATTTTACCAGAAAATACATCTTTTTTGAATCCATTTGGCGAAAGCTTTTGTTTGATTGAAGGCGCCTCAAATTATATGATAAATGTTCCAATTAGATTTAATTCAACTTGTGATATCGAATTCATTCAATTAAAATTCACAAGTTTAGAAAATTCAAACTCACCAATCTTATTGAATTATACTAAAAAAGATATCAAAAAATTCAGCTCTCAAAACATAAATGATTATTATATCAAAGATTCTGTTAATGGTCCAAATATTAAATATTTGAATTTACCTGTTAAAAAACCAGGTTATTATGAAATCACCCAAGTCTTGGATTCAAAACATTTAGGCCTAAGAAATTATCGTTCTCAATTATTTGTTCCATTTTGTCCAACTGCGTACATCAATAATGATTTTAGTTTGAAAGATGAAAGATGTTTAGGTGATCCTGATAATATCAAACTTACAATCAATGGTGTTCCTCCATTAACTCTAAAATATAAAAAACTAATCAACAATAACATTCAAACTTTTCATGATCAATCATTACAACCAGAGTTTTTTGAAAGTCCATTGTTAAGTAATCCATCATTCTTATCGAAAGATCAAATAGGTGATTTAAATTGGTTGAAATCAAGTTCTGTTGATGTTGAATTATCAAGTTTGATCAAAGAAATTGGTGATCATAGTTATAAAATTGAACAAATTGCTGATGGTTTAGGGAATATTGTTGATTATACAGCAGATTTGAACGATGATTATTCTTCTTTAACAAAATTTAATTTGATGTACACTTTTAAAGCATTTGATTTACCAAAAGTTGAACTATCATCCAAAATTGATTTAACTTCCAAAACAAGAAAATCTATTGTGTTACAAGTTGATGATTCAAATAAACAATTTGGCCCATTTGAAGCAAATTTAGTTTATATTAATGAAGATGAAACTGAAAAATCTGAATTTAAACATATTTTCCAAAATTCTGGTGATTCATATCCAATTGAGAAACCTGGTACATACATTTTAAAATCTGTTAACTCTAAATATTGTCCTTCAATAATTAATGGTGCATCGGTTGTTTCAGTGACAATGCCCGTTGTTCCAAGTGTTGAAATCAATTCTCATTCAATCAATGATGCATGTGTTGGTCAAGTTGGTTTAGATTTTAATCTTGAATTTATTGGTTCACCGCCATTCAATTTACAAGCTATCATTTATTATACACCAAAACATGGTCAAAAAGTTGTTAAAGAACGTAAAGAAATAAATTCTCAAGGTACAAGATATAATTTTAATTATGGTCCAAAAATAGAAGGTGATTATGAAATTGCTTTCACTACTTTAAAAGATAGTTTATATCAAGAACCAATTAATTTAGAACCTTCATCAAAATTCACTTTTAAGACCAAAATGAGTGTTGCACCAAATGCAAAATTTATTGAAATTTCAAATTCAAGATCATTATGTTTAAATTCTGAAGGTGTCATTCCTGTTACTTTTAAAGGTGAAAAACCATACATTTTAGAATATGAAATCATTGAAACTGCAACTAATAAAAAAACTTCATTTAAAGCTCAAGTCAATGATGATCGTTATAATTTAATCACGCCAATTTTCACTAATGGTGGGGAATATATTGTTTCATTAACAAGTGTTCAGGATCATTCTGGTTGTAATGTTAAGCTAACAGGATCAGATGCTAAAATCACTGTTAGAAGAGAAGTTCCAAAAATTTTATTTACTTCTTTGGATGGAAAAAATGAAATGATAATCAGACATGGTGAAACTGTGAAATTACCAGTTAGAATGATTGGTGAAGGTTCATTTGTTGTTGGATATGATTATTATGATACACAAGGTGAATTAATGGGTTCTTATAATAAAACAGTTGTGAATGATCATGAATCAGGATTAGAAGTTAAAAATGCTGGTACCTATATTTTAAAATCGGCACATGATTCTCAATGTCCAGGTGTTGTTGATTTAAATGCTAATGTTTTCAAAATTTCATATTTTGATAAACCTTATTTTAAAATAAATCAACATTCAAAAGTTGATAAAATTAAAGATGAATCTGTTTTCACTAAAAAAAATGTTTGTCAATATCATAAAGATTCCATTGATTTAACATTATATGGATCTCCACCATTTGTTGTTGAATATACTACAATTGATCCAGATGGTAAAAGACATACTGAATCAGTATCAACTTCATCAAAATATGCTTCAATTACTTTTAAAAATGATAAAAATGGATTATACAAATATTTTGTTACAGGAGTTTATGATTCAATTTATTCTAAACAAAATTTGGCAAAAATTCAATATTCATCAAAACCTGTTGAAATTCAACAATTTGTTGATTCATCACCAAATGGAATTTTTAAGAATAAAAGAAAAACCTATAAAACATGTTCATTAAATTTACAAGATTCAGAATTATTAGAACCAATTTCATTGAATTTCGAAGGTAATTCACCATATTCAATCACATTTGAAATTTTCCATGAAAGTAGTTCCAAATCAGATTATTTAACATTAAATAACATTGAATCAAATGATGATTTGAAGAAATTATATAATGGATTAAAATTAGGAAATCATATTATTACAATAACTAAAATTGTTGACTCAAATGGTTGTATTCAAGAAAATTTCCCACAAGATAATTATATTTCAATTTCAATAACTGATTTCCCTAAAATCCATCAATTAGATTCAAATATGAATTATTGTGAAGGTGATTATATTGGTTATCAATTAATTGGTACACCACCATTTTCAATAGTTTATTCATTTAATGGAGTTCATTTGAAAACAGTGGAAGAATCATCTCATTTTGTTAGATTAGCTTCTGAACCAGGTGTTATTGGAATTGAATCATTTCAAGATTTTTCATCAAATTGTCTTGTTAATTTCAGTAAACCTGAAAATAAAGAACAATTCAAAAAATTATCTATAACGATACATCCAATTCCATCAGTTGAAGTGAGTCAAGGTATTTCTTTGGTGCAAGATATCCATGAAGGTGATCAAGCAGAAGTTATTTTTTCATTTGAAGGTACACCACCATTTCAATTAACTTATGTTAGAATTGAAGATTTTGATTCAAAAGGTAAAAGAAATGCACATATTGTGGAAACACACACGGTTAAAGACATCTACGCATTTGAATATAGAGTTGTCACGAGTCTACAAGGAACTTATGAGGCCATTGAGGTGTCTGATGCTTACTGTGTTGCCAGAAACGAGTAATTAATCTTGTATAATAAGTAGATTTAGTGATCAAAAAAAAATTGATGTAACTTCGTATTTGCCTTTTTGTGCCGCCACAATTGGAATGCAACTTGAGCAAACAAACGGAATAGCAGTTTGTGGGTAATACAGTGAAGTTTTCATGAGTGTTATGAAACTTGTATCATTATATAGCTGAAGTTATCCAGTTAAACAATATCTATTCATCTATTTATTCATCTATTTCTTATTCAAAGAATAAGCACCATTAGTAATTACTTAAACAAAATCCTCCAATTTATGTAACTTGGATTCCCTGGATCTTAGTTTCCTATTTCGGACATATCGAGGGTTTAGAGAAATGCTAGCAGCTACAGATCTCACCGGAATTCAATTTTAACTAAAAATATTATGTAATCATATAATTGTTGAATGGTCGTCGATATTGATAGCATTTCATTGAGATTTGTCGAAAAAAACTCATGTTGACTTAATTGTTGTTTGTTGGAGCAAGTTTGAGCCATCCGTCTTGTGTTTTGTTAATTGAAAGTTTGTGAGTTGGAGGAATTAAAGAAGAATAAAATTCAATCATGAAATCTTTCTGTTGAGGAAATTCTTCATTTGTGATAAATTGAGTTGTGGTTGTGCTTTCTAATTGAATTATTTCATTTTTTAAAATTTCATTTAAATCATTCATGAATTTGAATCTTTTTGGAGGTAGCCTAGTAGTAATTTTAGAATTACTAAAATTTAAAGTCATTTGATTTTTTGGAATAGTAATTGTATTTTTTGACACTTTTGATGCAGATGAAGATTCAATCAATGTTGAATCGGGTGTTGGTAGTACATTTTTGGTTGAATTATTTTTGGCAAAGCTTGATGCTTGTTTATTTATCTTCTTGTTTGGCTGTTTTGCAATTTTGAAAACTTGATTGTTTTGTTGTAATGGTTTAACTGAAACATTCTCATGATTATTTGTGGGTCTTGTGAACGATATATTTGGCTGAATAGTTGACACAGATGCTGTGGCCCTGTTGCTTGCGTTTGGTTGTAATTTAGTGATGGTGAATGGATTAGAAATTGTTGTATTTCTTGACATGAGAAAATCTTCATCTGATGGAATTAAAATATCAGTATTTGGAACAGAATTTGAATTGGTTCTTGACGATAATCTTTCATGCATTGTATGACTCCATTCATTTGAGTCTTCCACGATATTATTATCACTAGATAGATTATTTTGATTATCATTCGTAGTTGGATTAACAGGAATTGGAATATTAATATCATTTGATTCATTTGGCGGATCTGATGAGAAATCTGAATCAAAGTCTGATTCTGTAATTATTAGTTTTGGTAATGGAAGCTTCTGTTTTGCTTTGGCTAAATCAGTATTGAAATCATTTTTAGGTTCATTTTGTATCTCTTTTTTAACAACAACTTCTACAATGTCATGTTCTTTCTTTTGATAGAATTTTTTCAACTCTTTGGCTAATTGATCTTTACATTGAGTGAAAAACAAACTTGATTCTTTGATCAAAACATCATTTTTACCTGGTTCAATATTAAAATCAATTTGACTATTTGGTAGTAAAATTTCAAAGAACCAGACATTAGGAGGTGATAAATCCAAATCTGTAAATACTTCATTGATTAACTTTTTAGCTTGTTTCCCAGTGTTTAGATTTAAATCCATTATTCTTCTATTAATGGACAAGATTTTTAACTGTTTGGAAGAATCAATTTTAAGATCTGTAATTATTGAAGCAGTTGAGTTTTCCGTGATTTGAACATTATTCAAATAAACTAAATTATCTTCATTCTTAATCTTAAGTAATTCCATGAACCTGTGTAAGTAAGACATTGATGCATTAATAACATCATTAGATATTTGATTGATTAATTTTCCAGTATTATTCAATTTCACAATTTTCAAACCAAATCGAATGTCAGGATATATCAAACTAAACCCATCAAGAAGTTGTTTTAATTTGATCAAATTTGTTCTAGCTTGTTTTATTAACATTTTGCTTCTAACTGGTTTGTCATGAAACAAATTTTTCAATTCAATTATTGTTCCATTTGAACCAGGAACAAATTTCAAACTGGATTGAACAAGCGAACCATCTTTTCCATCAACTCTCCAATTAGCACCTAATTTATCCCCATTAGCTTTAGTAGACACGTTCATCTCTTTTACAATCTGAGAAATCAAAAACAATGCTTCACCTCGAAAACCCAAATCAACATTGGACTTCAACAAATCATCATAATTCTCAACTTTAGACGTTGTGGACTTCAAACACATCATTTTCCAATCATTCTCTTTTACACCACATCCATTATCCACTACTCTAATGAGTTTAACTGTAGTGTCATCAATTTCAATCATCACAAATTTGGAACCTGAATCTATCGAGTTTTCAACCAATTCTTTCACAATTTCCACTGGAGAAAAAAGCCCCGACTGAGCTTGGATCTGATTGAATGCTTTGGCACTAAGCTGTTTGATTGCTGGCATCTTCGTGAACGCGAGAGGTTGCTGAAAAATAATAAAAACAACGCGCTGTTTACATTAATTATTTTTGATTTCAAGATTTAACTAGCTAATTACTCGATATGGAAACTGGCATATAAAATCAGAATTCTTCTTACAAAACAGCTAGTATTTAGTATTTACAGTGGCAAATCAAGGCAATAAAACAACATGGTCGTAGTAAACTCAAAACAGAACTGTCTTCACAAACTTGTCCGGGGGGGTTTTGCCCCCAATATTTTTTATTCCATTATTTTTACTTCATCATGACACAAACTGCTTTCAACCATAATTAATCAACAAACAGAAAATGATATCTGCTATAAAGCTTGCTACTGCTCTATCCTCACTCTTCTTTAAACTCTCCATTGCATCATCATCAACATCATCAGCTCCACCAGTCGGTGCCAGCTATTCCACGGGGATCTTCGATGAACTAGAAGATTTGGCAAACTATGCTAAAATCGCATACTGTACACTTGATAAGAACTTTGGAGTTGGTGAACTTTTAAACTCATGTCCAAATTTAAACTATTGTAAAAACAATGCTGATGATTTGGTGATTATTGATAGTAGAAGACCATCGTTGTTGAAAAAAGAGATTTCTGGTGATTCATATGTTGCTGTTAACGATGAGACTAAGTCGATTTATGTTGCATTTAGAGGAACAATGACTGTGGGAGATGGTTTGACCAATACGAATATGTTGCAATGTCCATACAGTTCAATCTTAAATAATGATGTTGAGTTTTCAGGACAAGATGATGATAGAATGAACTCGATTGAGTTGGTTTGTGAAAATTGTAAAGTTCATTGTGGTGTGTATTTGGCATTGAACAAGTTTTTAAAACAGATTGATGAGGCTGTGAAACCATATATTGAGAAAGGTTATAAATTGTACGTCACTGGCCATTCTTTGGGTGGTGCATATGCCACTGTTGCTGGATTTGAGCTTCAACAGCAAGGATATAATCCAACAGTTATCACTTATGGGTCTTTAAAAGTTGGCAACCTTGAGTTAAGCCGTTATATGAATGAAGAATTCAACACAAAATCAAACATTGAGATAATTTTGGATGGAGCTGAACAATTACCAACACCATCATTAACAAGAGTTTATCAAAACAAAGACATTGTTCCAAAATTACCAATTGTTCCAAATTATTATCATAGTGGATTAGTTTTTGAAGTTGATAAATTAAGGTTACCACAAGAACAAAAAAATGTTATTTTCAGACCTGATCTTAGTGGTGATGATTTATATGAGACATTGGAATTAAAACAGAATTTCACAACAAGTACTACTTGGTTATATGCGCACACTCATACTTTTGTTAGATTAAGCTGGCCATGTAATGATTGGGATATTTGAGATGATTTCATTTATGACCTAATAACAAATTTGTCAGTTTTAGTGACATATTTGACGCCTTTAAATGGCACAACATTTGGTAACCCTTTAACAATTTTCAAAGAGTTAACTCTAATCCCACTTGGAAGACAACCTTTATTAGAATATGAAATTGAAATATTTTTAGGAAATTCAATCTCTTTATGATTTCCATCATCTTTTCTTTTTGTAGTTTTTGTATCTTTATCATCATCATCTTTTTGTTCATCATCATCATCTTCATCTATATTTTTCTCCACTGAAGCTCTTAACACAGCAGTAATCCCCATTGGAGTTTCTTTATCAAAAATCCATAAATGTTTCCCATTTGATTTCAATTGGAAATCTCCATGACTTAATCTTAAAATTTTGATATTGGCAGCTTCACAATCAATTTCTAATTCCAAATCATCAATTTTATTACAATATTGAGACATATTAATTGTTAAAGATATTTCAAATTCATTTTTTTTAACACCTAATTTTTTAGAATAAAAAGGTTGAATTAATCCAATAAATTTATTTGATTTTTTAAAATTTGTATCTAATTCAATAATATAATTCATTAATTTAGTTTTCCCATCTGGTGGAACAAATGTCAAAGTTTTATTAGTTAACCATTTTGAAATATCAATACATTTATGAAATCCTGGAACACCTAAATCTTGATTATTAAAGTTCAATTCTAATAAAATTTCTGGTACACCACTCAAATGGGATAAAAAATCAATTTGTCCAACAATAAAAGCAATATTTGGAACTAATTTATTTGAATTTAAAGTAGAGAAATTTGTAGATTTCTTTGATTTTGTTTTTTGATCAAAAGTTAAAACTAGGTTAATTTTTTCAATTAAATCAACAAACAATTCATTTTTAGTGTATTTAATATCATTAGATCTCCAAGGATAATCTCTGTTTGTAATTTCCGATCTGGGTTTATCTTGACTAGCAAAGCTTAAACTATTTGGATTTTGGAAAGATTTAGTTAATTCATTTGTAGTGGAGATTAATTTTGAACTTAAAGAAGTTTTCAAAGGTGCTAATTTCTTCAATAAATTATTATCCGTAATATATGGATGACCAGCTTCAAGAGCCTCTTGTAATAAATTACAAACAATATCAAAATTTTTCCTAATTTTAAAAGAATTTAAAGGTTGATCAAAATAATCTAATAAAATATCATGGAAAGTGTTTAAAAAATGAAATATCCAAACCGGGTTTTCCACATACTCATCAAATTTCTCCTTTTTAGTTTGATTCAATTCAGAGTTATTTGAATCATCCTCCATAGATTCATAATCTTCATCATCAATAGATTTCAATTTAAATTTTGGCTCCTTAATTATATGTGAATCATGTTGTATCACTTCAACCAATGCCAAAAAACATATGTTTTGGTAATTACATTTGTATAATTTGTAGCTATCCGACAATTCAATCACTGGCTCCTCAAGATCCGAAGTTCGGATTGATGCAATGATTGTTTTGAAACTTGGAATTAATAAACTTGATGGATATTCAAATATCAAGTTGCTAGAGAGGAAAAAAAAAAAGTGTTATTAATCAAAAATCAAGATGATTTATATACTATCACAGAACCCACAATTTGTCATCTGAAATGTAGAAACCGGCAATTGAGAGCATTTTTTGGACAATTGTTTTTTTCCTTTTAAAAACTTTTGAATGAATTTTGAATTTTAGATAAATTTTTTTTTTCCAGCATGAAAATTCAGAATTTTACATTGGTACATGAAAATATTGAAGAAGAAAAAAGAGAAGCTACAATAAAAATCTATCATTAAACTAAGTAGTATTAAAATCTATACAAAATTGTAAAAGCTTATTCTCAAGCTGGGACGAGGGGGGGAAAAAAAAACAAAATCTGAAATCATTTGGAGGATTTAATAGAAACTTCTTCATTATTAGCAGAACTGGTTGAATCATCTTCTTCAATCAATTTGTTAATATCAAGATCCAATTCTATAGCAACTTTTTCTTCAACGTTCTTGATATCAATCAATCCATAAACTGAAATTGCAATTAAACCTAAAACACCAGCAACACATGAGAAAACAAATGCAACATAACCTTTTGCTGTGAAACCAGATGGTAAATCTTTAGTTTGAACGTTTTGTCCTGTTAAATCTAAGAATTCAACATTACCTGCAGCATTAGCAGCGGTTGGAATACCAACATTTTCACAAATTGAGGCATGATTTTCTGATAATGATTGGAATTTTTGGATTTCTAATGGAGCTTCAACAAAAACCATAGCCAAACCTTGTTCCAAATGCCATTCAATATGACAATGGAAGAACCAAACACCTGGATTATCAGCTTTAAATCTAAGAACCATATTTGATTGTTCTCTAACATAAACAGTGTCTCTTAATGGTGGGTATTCTGGGAAATCGTTCATTTCTTCTTCATTAAATGGCAATGGTGGAGAATCGTCATCTTGAGCTTCAGATCTGTGGATCATTTGGAAAACATGACCATGTAAATGGAAAGGATGTTTACCAGTATCGTTGTTATTAACCACAATTTGAACAATATCATCTTTTTGTAAAACAACGGAATGGGTGTTTGTACCATAAACTAGCTCATTAGTACCAAATTCACCAGCAGCCATTGCAGTTAATAAAGTTGGAACTTTTGGTGTGGTATAAGTAATGTTGTTGAAGAAAGCATAATTAATACCATCGTTTAAATTGTCCATAACAACATCAACACTAATAGTAATATCTGGTTCCTCATATAATTCAACTTTGTTGATTGGAGTCAAATATAAATCATCCAAATAAACATCATCATCTAATGAATCAACAAAATATTGTTCTGGTAATTCGGCACTGTTGTCATAAACCAAATAAGAAGTTGCATTTTCCACTAAAGGACCACAATCTGGAGAACAATCTAACATACCAGTATCAACCAATTGCATAATGGCAAAGTTCTTGGATGTGTCTGATTTTGTTTTCAACAAGAAAGTATAACGTTGAGCAACTGTAATGTATAACATATCAGTGACATTTCTTTCAACAGCAATACCATCAACTTCAATAACTTCCATTTCATGATCTTCAATAAAGAAATAATAAGAAGTGAACCCACCAATATTGATCAATCTAACCATATAAGTGGTATCTGGTTCAACTTCCCAAGTCAAATTTCTAGTGTTATTTAATAAGAAATTATTTGGGATTGGTTCAGCACCAGTTGGATTATATAAACTTAAGAATTTTGGCATTAATTCATAAGTAGTTTCATGATACCATTCACTTAAAGACAAGACAACTTCTTCATCATAATCAACACCTTTCTTGTATGGATAATCATCATCTTCAATGATAACCAAACCTCTCATACCATCCATATATTGACCACCAGTATGGGAATGGTACCAATAAGAACCGTGCTGGTCTGGTATAGTGAAGTTGTATAACATGGTTTGGTTGACACCAATTGGACATTGGGTAACCATTTCAGGACCATCATATTGGGAAGTATTGTGTTGGAATAAACCATGGAAATGTAAAGAAGTGTTGTGGTTTTCAAAACCGTTGGTTAGATAGACTTCTAATCTATCACCTTTTTTAACTCTAACATCTGGCCATGGGAATTCACCATTACAAGTAATAACTTGTCTCTCTCCATTACCATCTAAATTGGCATAACCATAACCAGTGGTCCAGTTGAAAACATGGGTTTCAGCAGAGACAAAAGAGACCAAGCTCAATGCAGCAGCAGCAGCGGATAAAAGGCTGACCATAGTAATTTATCTGTGTGTTGGTCTCACTCACGCATGTAGTAACTACTAACAAGTTGTAAGAGAAGACAGCAGCAGCAGTTGTTTAAATAGCTTTCAATTATAGCAGGTTTTTTCTTCACTTAAATTTTTTTTTTTTTCATCAGTCGCAGCTGCACCTCGCTGCATCCTGTGCGACCCAGTTAAGCTTTTCTTGGAGCAAAAATAGGGACTAGGAGACTAGCAGTTAAGGATTTCGAGATTTCAAGATTTGAAAGAGTTGAAAGAAGTTGAAAGAAGTTGAAAGACGAGCGAATTTTTACTGTTTTGTAGGAAACGAGAGAGTTTACAACATTTGAGCAGATGGAGAAGAGCTGGTGTTGGTGTGGTATAAATACTGGTGTTTCTGCTGCTTTTTCTACATCTCTGAAACTGAAATATTTAGCTGCAGCCTGCCAAAATATATTGGAATTTGGTAACTATACTACTAGAGTACTGGGTTTTAAATTTAGAGGGTCTTTTTGTTCATGTTTTTTTTTTTTTGTCTTACAATTTCGTGGTGCAAAGGGGGACAGAACCGGACCACAATGAGGTTATAAGTTCAGAATTTTACTGTTCCAGAATCCAGTGTTCAAATTGCTGGACGAATTGTAGTAGATAAATCTGATAATTTTGTTTGCGATCAGAGTCTTGCAAGTTGCAGCTTACTTCAAGTTCAGACCCTCAATTTTCAAATTCCAATTTCCAGTATTTAAAAAATTAAAGTTGAACAAAAATCGGGTGAATTTGATATTTCTGGTGTTTAAACTGTGTTTTTTAGAGCTGGAAAATATTTCATGAGTACTAAATGACAGTGGGAGTACTACATAAGTAGTATTTACAAACTTGTTTCTTCTCTCTACGATTCCAATTTCCCACAAGAGTCAAGAACAGCCAACAGTTTGTTCAAACTTCAAACTTCAAGCAGGCTTGTTTTGATCAATCAGATAAGTTTAATTAACTTTTGCAGGCGGAGACTAAGAGGTGCAGCTAGTCCCTGATGGAATAGACAAAAAAAAGCTTTGATGGTTCAACTCGCAACTTGCAACTTGCAAGTGACTCAGGAGTCAGTTTAGCTGCTTAGCTCACTGCTCAGAGCTGCTATAAGTTGGAAACTTGAAAGTTGAAGCCATTCATGATTTTTCCCAGCTTGGTCAGTGGTCACTGCGGGATAATTTTATAAAAGTTCAGCGTCGATATACGTTGGAGAGATGTATTATTCTGTTTTTGGTTTAATTGTTGACTAATTTACTATACACTGTACATCTATAAATTACAACCTTCTTTGTTTTCTATTCAAATTATAAATACCAAACAAGTACTTGTAAGTTGTAAGTTGTAACTTCAATTATCTTCACCATCTTATAACTTTCAATCAGCCCAAATTTCAAAATTTCAAAATTCGAATTTTCCCTGTTAAAGTTTTTATCTTCCGCATCTTTTAGAGTCTGGCCAATCAGCGTGCGGTATAATCAAAACTGGTCGGTCTTGTTTCGCACTGCTGCCCTTTCTGGCAATTTTTGGTGTAAATTGTATATTGCTGCTGTTTTCGTAACTTCTGGCAGTACTCTGCTGCCATTTTGTCTATTTTCAGAGTATTTCCCTATTTGGGTCATTTTTTAAATGTTTTTCAAGTTTCAACTTTTTTTAATATTTAGAATTAATTATTAAAGTGTCTTTATTTAACAACCTTGAACCAAATATTTACTTACTGGTCTCGAGTCTCTCGACTCTTTACCCAAACTTCCCACAATGTCCAACAATATCAAACTAGGAAATGTGCTGAAAAACTTCCAGACCCTTATCCAGTCGGCAGCATCCTTCAAACAACAAATCATTCCAACTATTTCAACCTCAACCACCTCTACTACTAGTACTCATAATTATAAAAGATCCACAGCTCCAACTGCACTCCCTATAATGGAAATTATCAAACAATCATCCAAAATGTTCCCGCTTTCAATCAAAAAATCCGTACAACATTATAATGAAAGACATGATTTAGAAACAGCACAAATTGAATTATTATCAACATTACCATTTTTCAATAAATATCAAGGCACTAAAAAAGGTGAAATTATTAAAACTAAATTATCCGATGGAACTATAATAAATGAATTTTGTATTAAACATTCAACATCAATACCAGATCAAGATTTAAACCATTTAATTTTCATTCATGGATATGGAGCGAGGCCTAGGTTTTATGATTAAAAATTTCGAAGAAATAAGTAATGATCCAAAATGGTGTATTCATGCTATTGATTTAAAAGGTTATGGATTATCATCAAGACCTAAATTCAATAAAAAAATTTCATTAGAATCTTTTTTCATTGATTCAATAGAAGAATGGAGAATTAAAAGAGGTATTAATTCAAACGTCTTATTATGTTCTCATTCATTAGGTTCATATATTTCAATCCTTTATAACATCAAATATCCACAAACAATTAAAAAATTATTATTGGTTTCACCAGCAGGAATTTATACACCACCAGAAATTAAAAAAAATTTAAAAATTCCTAAATGGTTTTGTTATCTATGGGAAAATTTAAATATATCACCATTTATTGTTGTTAGAGCAATGGGACCACTGGGTTCATTAATCACATCTGGTTGGACTTTTAGAAGATTTGCCAAATTATCATCAAATGAACAGGTATTGTTACATAATTATGGTTATAAAATTTTTAATAAGAGAGGATCAGGTGAATATTACATGTATGAAATCCTTGCACCAGGAGCAATAGCTAAAAAACCATTGTTAGATCAATTGCATAAAATAAATTGTGATACAAATTGGAGTTTTGGTGATGAAGATTGGATACCAAAAGAATCTGGTTTGAAAAGTTGTGAAATTATTAATGGGAAAACTAAATTTAAAGCTGATTTTAAAATTTTTGAAAATTCAGGTCATCATATTTATTTAGATAATATTGATGAATTTAATCAATTTTTAATTCATGAAATGAAACAATTTGATAAAAAATATAAATAACAACTTTTATTTTTTTTTTTTTTTTCAATAATAAATTATAATATATTGAAGCAGAACCTGAAACCATAATCATATTATAAGAAATTCTAGATTTTGATAATAAATATTAAAATATAATGATAAATATAAACAGTTATATAATAAAGATATTCAAGTAGAAATTTGGCATGATTTTTGTCAAAATTTTTTTTTTCGAAAATTTGCTCTAATTAACTATGTAAAAATGGCCATTTTTGCCTGTAATTTTGAACATGAGGTTAACATTTGAGTTCTATAAAGCCGGATCTAAAACAACCACAGAGATGGGCTAGACGGTTACTACAACCGGTGGGGCGTTAATATTTTTAAATTATGTTTTTAAATTTTTAAATTCTAAATATTATAATGTGGCTAATTATTTTAGCTTAGTAAAGTTTAATAATTAAGTGAATAAGTAAAACTTTTAATACTTGCCACAAATATTAATTTAATAATTCACTTGCCACAGTTTTTTGACAAACCATGACTGAATTTATATTAATATACAAATCTACAATTACATTAATCAATTGCAACTAATTAATACATTTAATTACCTAAATTAATAAACAACAAAGTCATACAGAATCCATAATACAAGACAAAACTTCTTTTTTCATTAGAAAAATAATAATCAAAAAAAAAAAAAAAAAAAAAAAAAAAAAAAAAAAAAAAAAAAAAAAAAAAAAAAAAAAACACAAAAGAAACAACACAACCAGAAAACAGAACTTAACAAGATTCAGCATAAGCTTTTTCAACCTGTGATTTATTAGCTTCTAAAATTTTTTTTCTTTGTAATTTTTGAGCAGAAGTAACAAATCCATTTTGTGGAGTCCATTCTTCATCAACAATAACAATATTTGCTAATAATTCAATTGAAGAAAATTTTTGTAATTTTGCAGTTTCAATCATTGATTTTAGAATTGCTGAAGTTAATTTTTTATTATTTAAAACTGTTGGTAAATCTTGATCATTTTTAATTAAATTGAGTGATTTTGCTAATTCTAAAACTCTTGGTTCATTTGCAACAATTATACCAATTGGCTTAGCTTTACTTTCATCAGCATAACAACAAATATTTGCAACATATTGATTTGCTCTATAAGTTGATTCTAATTTCTCTAAAGCAATATATTCACCATTCAAAGTTTTAACCAAATTTTTTTTACGATCAATGATTTTCAATTGACCAGTTGAAGTCCATTCACCAATATCACCTGTTTGAAACCAACCATCTTCAGTAATAGTTTCTTTAGTTAATTCTTCCATTTGGAAATATTCTGATGTGACTGGACCACCTTTTATTAAGATTTCACCTTGATTATTTTTAGCATAATAACCTGCATCTGCAACATCAATTAATTTAACTTGGATTGAACCAGTTAATGCACCTTGAACGTTATATTCAAAAGCATCTGGAGAAACAACTGTTGTATTAGCAACGGTTTCAGTTAGACCATAGCCAATTAACATTGGACATAATAAATTAGAAATGAAGATTTGAGTTTCTTTTGAAATTGGAGATCCACCATTTAAGCAATAACGTAATCTACCACCAGTTGCTTGTTTAACTTTTTTGAAAATTATATGATCAATTAAATAATTTGAACCAGGAATTTTGAAAAAAGAATTTGAACATCTATAATGGAAAGCACTCCAAAATAATTTTTGAGTAAAAGCAGGTTGTTTTGATAATTGGGCCAATACACCTTTTTTAATTTGTTCCCAAACAGCAGCAACACCAACCATAATAGTTGGTTGGAAAGATTTGATATCACCATCACAATTTCTAGTGGAAATATCAGATAAAGTTTTGACATTAGCATAACCTAAAATACCACCCCAAAAAAATGTAATTAATTCAAAAACTAATTCAAAAATATGAGCCAGAGGTAAAAAAGCAATAATTTTATCCTTTTCATTAACAACATTACGATCAACAATGAGACTAACACCACCAATACCAGCAACGATATTTGAATGTTTTAAGACAACACCTTTTGGATCACCAGTTGAACCAGAAGTGTACATGATACAAGAGACATCTTCTGGGGAAGGAGGATTTGGATGAATTGAAGTATCATTAACACCTAATTGCCAAACTTCATTCATAGAAAGGATTTTCAAATCCGGTCTAATTTTTAGTAATTCTTCAACCGCAGATTTAGCTTCTTGATATAATTCACCATTTTGTCTTTTATCTTCTGGTGTAATATCTTCAGAATGAATGATGAATTTAACATCTTTAGCAGATTTCAATGGATTAATCAAATTTTGCAAAAGAGCGTTATCAGTGAAAATAGCCTTTGTTTGAGTTTGAGTTAATGACACTGCTAAACCACGTTCACCTAAAGTGTCATACGCAGTAACAACAGGAATAGCTTGAGATTGAGCAGCCATAAAAGTTTTCATCCATTTATGAGAAGTTGAGGCAAAGATATGTAAGCGATCTTCACCATTTGGTTTTAACCCCATTGAAATCAAACCTCTACCTAATTCATGAAAATATTTCAAGACTTGATTATAAGTTTGATATTTGTAATCAGATAATTCATAATAGAACCAAGTTTTATCAACTAATTGTTCTTCACCATCGACCAATTTCTTAACTTTTTTGGTTTCTTTATGAATTTCAATGATATCTCTATAAGCCATACCGTTTCTGTTACCACCTTTTTCAAAAGATTCCAGCAAGAATTCATAAACGGTGTCACATTTGTAACCAATTGGTCTTGAAATTGGATCTTTATCACCCAATTTAGCGTTCTTTCTTGGAGCGGTTTCGCCTGGTTTTGCGTCGCCACAAGGAATGTTGACTAGTCCGGTCATTTTGTGTGAGAAAAAATTGAAGTTCCGATATTAGTAGATGTGGTAGCTTGAACAAAGTTGGTTATGAACCGCGCTGTTCCAGGTTGAGTTGCCACCTTAATGTAGTTTTTAGCCAGAAAAGTTGGTGGAAGAAGAAAGAAAAGAAAACAAATTTTTTTTGCCATCAGCAACTTTTTGTTTATTTTTTATTTTTTTATAGAGGCAGGCAAGTGAAGTCATTAATTGAGGAATCGATGACACTGTGATAAGTTTATTTAAGTGGAGGAATGAGTTTATTTAATGTTTTACATAGTTAATTAAAGAAGAGAATGGAATAGAATAGAAGAGAAGAGAAGAGAATACTTAACAAGATTGTTGGAATAAATGTGACAAAATATTGTGTCAAACTGCGGTTAATTAATTGTTAGTAGTTAGATTCGATAACTTAAACTATGTAGTTGATCTATTTTCTAGTGCCTTGAGCCCCCCAATGCTAGTTAAAAGTTAACATAGTGCACTGCATTGTATATTGTAAATTGTGTGTGCTGTGGATTTGGAATTTGGAATACTCATTTAGTTTGGGTTTAGTTCGATTACAGTTTGTTTATGTACTATTAATGAGAGATTTAATTGTTAAATTGTTGGTTCAATTGATCAATTGTTGAATAAATCCATCAATTCTTCATTTTCTTTCTTCAAAGTAAAGCAATCATTCAGTTTGATTCTAATTTCTAATTTCTCACCCAAAAATTAATGCCAGGAATTTTCAAGTCAAATTTTGTTGGAGTTTTTTTTTCTCAACTTTTCAATTTTTTACCCAACAAAAAAATTTAAAAAATAAAAAAAACATATTTCCGGTGGACTTAAAACAAAAAAAAAAAAAGCACAAAAAAACCAATTCCGAGGGTACAATATAATTAGTCAGATCTTAATAATAATATTAGATAAAAATTACATAATCAGCTGACTAATAAATTACAAAATAACTTACGTAATTGCTGACATTTTTATTTTTATTTTTTCAAATTTTAAATTTTTTTTATGTATTAAAAATTACTTTAAATTTCACTTCTACACATTAAAAATCAGATCTACAACTCACTGCAATGCTTACAAACAGAAAGAGACTCTCAGAAGGATTAACCGTCACCTCAAAAGTGTTTGTTAGATCTAGAGACGGGAATGCCACTAAAATAGTGAGAGAACACTACCTAAGAAACGATATCCCATGTCTTTCAAAGTTATGTGATACTTGTCAATCAATCATCTCTCCAATCAATTCTTCTGGTGATTTACCGAAATTCACTTTATCAGACTCTCCATTATCATTACCAGAATTAAACTCCCATTATTTGGTCCTTGATACAAACATTATCCTACAAGCTATTGATTTATTAGAAAATTCTTCAATTTTTTTCGATGTTATTATCCCACAAACTGTACTTGATGAAGTTAGAAACCAAAGTTACCCAATCTATTCAAGAATTAGAACTTTATGTAAGGATGAGAACAAAAGATTTATTGTTTTCCATAATGAATTCAATGAAGAAACTTATACTCCAAAACTAAATAAATTAGAATTAATCAATGATAGAAATGATAGAGCTATTAGAAACGTTGTATCTTGGTATCAAAAACATTTACATGGGAAAGTTAATATTGTATTATTAACAAATGATGTCGATAATAGTTCTAAAGCCCTTAAAGAAAATATTGTGGTTAAAAACTTATCAAATTATATTGATTTATTTCCTAATGCAAATGATTTTAAAGATTTAATTCCAAATAATGAACCTTTTATTAAAAAAAATCATGATGAAATTTTTTTCAATGATTATTATTCAATGGCAAGATTAATGGGTGGTTTAAAAAATGGGGTTTTATATCAAGGTATTTTAAACATTTCCTCATATAATTTCCTTGAAGGTGAAATTTCAATCCCATCATTACCAAAACCTTTATTAATCTTAGGTTCTAAAAATTTAAATAGAGCTTTTAATGGTGATTTAGTTGTTGTGGAAATTTTACCAAAAAAGTTCTGGAAACAACATTCAAATTTGATTCTTGATGAAGAAATCGTTAATTCAAATGATGATTTAGATAACCCAGAGGCATTTAATATTACTGATAAAGAAAGACAACTATTACTACAAGATTCATTAACTCATCAAAATAATTCTGAATTAAAATTACAACCAACTGCAAGAATTGTTGGAATTACAAAAAGATCTTGGAGACCTTATGTTGGACAAATTGTTGAGAATTCTGCATCAACTTCTAAAACTAACTCATTGAAATCATGTTTTGTTAAATTAATGGATAGATCATTACCAAGAATTAAAATTCAAACAAGACGTTCAATTGAATTATTAGGTAAAAAAATTGTTATTGCTATTGATTCATGGCCTAAAACTTCAAAATTCCCATTAGGTCATTTTGTTAAAAATTTAGGTGAAAATGAATCTGTTCAAGCAGAAACTGAAGCTTTATTATTAGAACATGATGTTGAATATGGTCCTTTTTCAAAAGCTGTATTAAATTGTTTACCAAAAGAAGGTGAAAATTGGAAAGTTCCAGAAAATTTATCAGATCCAGAAGTTTTAATTAAAGATCCATTATTACCAAAAAGAAAAGATTATAGAGATAAATTAGTTTGTTCAATTGATCCTCCAAATTGTGTTGATATTGATGATGCTTTACATGCTAAAATTTTACCAAATGGAAATTATGAGGTTGGTGTTCATATTGCTGATGTGACACATTTTGTTAAAGCTGGTACCGCATTAGATGCAGAAGGTGCATCGAGAGGTACTTCTGTTTATCTTGTTGATAAAAGAATCGATATGTTACCAATGTTATTAGGTACTAATCTTTGTTCTTTAAAACCTTATGTTGAAAGATTTGCATTTAGTGTTATTTGGGAATTAGATTCCAATGCAAATATCGTTGATGTTACATTTAATAAATCTATAATTAAATCAAGAGAAGCTTTTTCATATGAACAAGCACAATTAAGAATTGATGATTTAAGTCAACAAGATGAATTAACAAAAGGTATGAGAATTTTATTAAAATTATCCAAATTATTAAAACAAAAAAGATTAGATGCAGGTGCATTAAATTTATCATCACCAGAAGTTAAAGTTCATATGGATAGTGAAACTTCTGATCCAAATGAAGTTGAAATTAAAAAATTATTAGAAACAAATTCATTAGTTGAAGAATTTATGTTATTAGCAAATATTTCAGTTGCTAGAAAAATTTATCAAGAATTCCCACAAACAGCAATGTTACGTCGTCATGCTGCACCACCATCAACAAATTTCGAAATTTTAAATGATCAATTACGTGTTCGTAAAAATATGTCAATTTCATTAGAATCTTCTAAAACTTTAGCTAAATCTTTAGATTCATGTGTTGATCCTAAAGATCCATATTTTAATACTTTGATTAGAATTCTATCAACAAGATGTATGATGAGTGCAGAATATTTTAGTTCTGGATCATTTGGATATCCAGAATTTGTTCATTATGGTTTAGCTGTTGATATTTATACTCATTTTACATCACCAATTCGTCGTTATTGTGATATTGTGGCACATAGACAATTAGCTGCAGCAATTGGGTATGAACCATTAAATTTATCACATAGAGATAAAACTAAAATGGAATTAATTTGTAAAAATATAAACAAACGTCATAAAAATGCTCAATTTGCTGGGAGAGCATCAATTGAATATTATGTTGGACAAATTATGAAAAATAATGAAAGTATTGAAGAAGGTTATATTATTAAAGTTTTCAGTAATGGTATTGTTGTATTAGTTCCAAAATTTGGTGTTGAAAGTTTAATTAAATTAACAGATTTAACTATTTATAATAATGATGTTAAATTTAATGAAGAAGAATATTCATTAGAATTTAAACAAAATGATGGTTCAATGAGAAAAGTTTATGTTTTTGATAAAGTTCAAGTTGAAGTTAAATCTATTTTGGATAAAAGTTTAGGTAAACGTAAAGCTCAATTATTATTAAAATAAGTTAAATCAAATATAGATCATTAATTAATTTATATTATTAAAAATTGTATATTATTAATAATTACTAGTAAAGAATCGATTGTTAATGTTTTTTAACAACACCTGAAGCATCAGATTGTGATAAAATATATTTTTTATAATCATAAATATCACCATTAAATTTCTCAACTTTACCAGATTCACTTACCCAAATTTCATTACAAACTTGATTAATAACATCAACATCATGAGAAACCATTAATACACCACCTTTAAAATTTTTTAAAGCATCACTTAAAGCATCTAAACCAGAAGTATCTAAATGATTTGAAGGTTCATCTAAAATCAAAATATGTGGAGTATTTAAACATAAAGCAGCAAATGCAACTCTTGATTTTTGACCACCTGATAATAATTGCATTTTAGTTAAACCTAATGAACCAGTAATACCAAATGAACCTAAATGACGTCTATATTCTTCATCATTTTTCCCTGGGTATTTGAAACTTAACCAATCAACAGCATTCATATTTAAATCCATTGAATCAATATGATGTTGAGCAAAATAACCGATTCTTAATCTTGGATTTTTAGAAACATAACCTTTTAAAGGTCTAAGAGTTTCCATTAAGAGTTTCAATAAAGTAGTTTTACCACAACCATTTGCACCAACAATAGCAATTCTTGAATCCATTTGAATATTTAAATTAACATCATTTAATAATAATTCTTTTTCATCATAACCAAATGTAACTTCTTTTAATTGTAAAACTGGTGGAGATAATTGATCAGGATCAGGGAATTTAAAAGTTATGGTTTTATCTTCTTCTGGAGGTTCCAATTTTGGTAATTTTTCCAATTTTTTAATTCTTGATTGAGCTTCTGAAGATTTTGCTGCATTATATCTAAATTTATCAATAAATTCTTGTAAATGTTGTCTAATTGCCATTTGATTTTCATATTCTTTTTGTTGAATTTTACGTCTTTCTTCTTTTGTTGCATAAAAAGAATCGAAATTTGCACCTCTATAATAATCTAATCTTTCATTATGTTGATGAATAATATCAGTGGCAACTTCATTTAAAAATGCACGATCATGGGAAACTATAACCACTGTTGCAGGATAAGTTTGTAAATAATTAGCCAAATAAGTGATTGAAGGAACATCCAACATATTTGAAGGTTCATCCAACAATAATAAATCTGGTTGAGTAAATAAAGCTCTTGCTAAAGATAATCTCATTCTCCAACCACCAGAAAATGAGTTTGTTGGTTTTAATTGAGATTCTTTTGAAAAACCTAAACCATACAAGATTGAAGCTGCTCTTGATTCAGCTTTATCTGATTCAATTTCATATAATTTTTCAGAAATTTCTTGTAAATGAACTTCTAAATCATCACGTTCATTATCTAATTTTTTAACTTCTAAAGAGTCTTCATCAAATTCATTTTTTAAATTATCAATTTCTTGTAATCTATTATTTATAGTTGATTCTTCTTTTAATAAAGTTTTTCTCCAAACATCAGCATCTAAAACACTTTGAATTGCAGAAATTTCAGAACCTCTTAATTCTTGTTCAACATGTAAAATAGTTATATAATTTGGGATATTTAATTCTCTTCTTGATAAAGCTCTCAAAAGGGTGGATTTACCAATACCATTTTGACCAACAACACCATATCTATGACCATAACTTAATGATAATTGAGCATCTGATAAGATTCTTTGACCATCACCAACATATAAATCAAATGAATTAATTTTAATATCTTTTGATTTTCCAGCACCTGAACCAAATTCAATTGGATTAATTTTCAAGTAAAATTCATCATAATTTTCATCATTATTTGAGTCATTAAGTAATTTTGAAGCTTCATATTTAACAAATTTATTATTTCTTTTAGCAACTTTTGCAGCAATTTTTTTTTCAGCTTTTTCTAATTTTTTTTTATCAACTTTTGATTCAACATGACGACCAGAGTGTTCAATATCTCTTGTTACACCAAGTAAAGCTAAACTTGAATTTAAATTTCTTTTTGAAGCATGATTTTTCAATAAATTAATATCTAATAATCTTTGGGAAGTGTCACCAGTTAAATCTAATTTAGCTTGATTAGCTTTCATTGCATCATTTAATTTCTTAATCAATGAAGTTGACAAATCATTTATTTTAGTTTCATCACCACCAGAATTTTTCAATAAATCTGAAATAAATAAGATTTCATCTTCAATGTTCAATTGTTGACTTTGCACTGAATCGTTTGTTGCTTGTTCAATGTGGTTGATGTAACCGAGAGCGTAATCTGCAATGACAGGGTCAATGGAAGGCACAGCTTGTCTAATCTGCAGACTTAAAGACATGTTTTGAATTGTTTTATCAACCTTTAAATGTTGGAAATTTTTGAATTTTTTTCGTTTCTAATATTGAAAATTAAAGGAAAAAAAAAAAATTAATAAAAAAAAAAGGTTGGAAATTGTTTTAATTGCTGGAATTTATTTATTTTTCAAAACTTGTTTCAAAACTGTTGGATTTGGAAGTTTGAACAATTTGAGAATAAACAGGATTGAAACAGGATTGAAACTTGATTGATTGATTGGAAGAGAAAAAAAAAAGCAGTTTCTAAAAGAGATTAAAAATGGGATTTTTCAGTAAAGAAGAAAAACCAGTTGAAGCACCAAATAGAAGTAAAAGAGAGAAATGTTGGGACAGTCGAGACTTATTTTTCAGTTGTTTGGACAGAATCAATGTTGAGAATGCCGTTGATAAAGCCAATGCCGGATTGATTAAGAAAGAGTGTGGTAAGGAGGATGAACAGTTGAGTAAAGATTGTGCTAGTAGCTGGGTTAAGTATTTCAAAGAGAAGAGAAACAGTGATATCAAGAAAGCTAGGTTTTATAAAGAGATGGAGGAGCAAGGGGCTCAACCATTACCATTTCCAATAGCTAGAAGATGATTAAAAATCATGAAATTTTTTAATAAGATTATGGAAATTATAAGATAAGATTAAGTATGTAAATAGTGAATGATTAATTTAATATGTATTGGAATTTGGCAGGGATGTAGTGGATTGTCTTGTAGGTGCTATAGGCTTAAAGCTATATAGCTAGCTGGTTATATAGATCAGAGCAGTTACAGTATAAAGTTGTTGATTATTAATATTACTTATTGTGGAAGTATTTGCAGTGTTTTGGCAAATAGTGACAGAAGCAGTAATACACCTGCCAGTACTTCCTAATTAGTTAGCTGTATTAATATTATGCAGTACCATGCACCACAGTGCAGACCACTGCAACTGCATGCTGAATTACGACAAAATCATCCGTTTCAATTGAAAATTTTCCCCAAATTTCAAAATCCGTGGGAAAAATTCCGTTTTTCTTTCTTTTTTTTCAATTTTCACCACAGTTTTAAACATTTTAAAACTATTTTTATAACAAAAACCAACCAGCAAAAAATTAAAAAGTAAACAAATCTCAAATCTCAAAATTCCTCACATCATTCAACATGAAAATCAAAACAAACATCAGTTTTTAAATTAATATAAATACTCTTTCCTTTTCCCTCTTCTCTTCTCTTCTCTTCCTTTGATACTCATCAATACAACTTTAAACATCTACAATGCAATTCTCACTCACTACTTTAGCCCTTGCCTCCCTTGCTTTTGCTGACTCCGACTTCTTCGGTATCTTAACCATCAGATCTGGTTCCCAATATCATTACATGTCTGTTCTTGAAGGATCTCCATTCACTGTTGGTTCAGGTTCAAACTCAGTTTCTGGTGTTATTACTGATGATGGTAAATTCAAATTACAAGATGGTAAATACGTTGTTGTTAAAGATGATGGTACTTTAACCACTGGTGATGAATCTGAAGCCTCTACTCCATTCTCCATTGAAAAAACTTATGTTTCATACAAAGGTTCTTCTGGTTTCTCTGTTGGTGATAACAACGTTTTATTATATGATGTTGCCACTGGTCCAGGTATTGGTTTAAGAGCTACCAAAATGGATAGTACTGCTATTGATGAGTACACTCCAGGCTCTGCTTCAGGTTCAGATTCAGCATCATCTTCATCTTCATCTTCAGCTTCAGCCACTTCTTCTACAGTCACTGTTGCCACTCAAACTGGTGCTGCAAACAAATTATCTGCTGCTGGTTTAGTTGCAGTTGCTGCTTTATTGATCTAATAATGTCCCCCACTACAGAAATTTAATATAATAATTTAATACAATCTAATGATCTAATAATAATAATAATAATGTTTTAATATAATTTCCAAGTACATACTGTAGTTTTCAATAAGGTAATGGTAATCCTTCTTCTTTAATCAAATATCCACTTTTCCTACCAAATTTATAAAATCTATAGAAAACTGCACTTGAAACAACAATCCCAATGGTACTACCAAACATGATATCAAATAAACTATGTTTATTATCTTGATACCTAGTTAATGCAATAAATCCAGCAATTAAATTTGGCCCAATTCCACCTAAAATCATTTTCCAAATTTCAACATCATCATTAATCAATTCAAATTTACTTATTAAAAACAAACTTAAGAAATTCAATCCATTAAAACTTAGTGAACTATGTCCACTTGGTGTACTTCTTAAACCTTCATATAAAAATTTCAAATCTTTTTGTTGACAAATTTCTGCTATTCCTCCTAATGATCCTGTTAACAAAGATTTATCAGGAATACAACGACTAATAAAATCAGGACGTGGTGATCCTAACATCATCTTAAGCCAACTTGTAATCAATCCTGTAATAATCAATGAATATAAAAATGACATTAAATTGATTTGAAATTGTTTTAAATCTTTTTCTTTTATCACAGATATGATGAAAATTATACTGAATGGTAAAATAATTGAATAAATTAAACATAATTCATTTGGAACTTGTTCATTTGGTTGATATGAATATTGGATTCTTGGATCATTGAAATTAATTTGTCTTATATTTGGAACTATGGGGAATAATTCTTGTAATAAACATAGAAATAATCCAATTGATATTATTATCCAATCAATTGCGTATGCCTTGAGTGAATTGATTGAAATTTTGGTTAAAATGATTGTCATTTTACACTCTATCGTTTACTTATTTATTTATTTTATAAAAAATTTTACTGACTGGCAATTAAAAAATATTTGTCACAGTGGCCGAACCAACCGGATTTGCTCTTGATTTTTTTTTTTTCTTTCTAAAACCGGAACACGTTTTCTTTTTAACTTATATATTTTCTATAAATTCTATACATTTGTCTTAACCTTAAGACACTCGACCCCAAACAATTACAGGAAGGTAACAACAACTCATAATTCATCGAAAATTCCCATTAATGTCCCTCTCAAATTATCAACATGGAAATCATCATTATTGAATTTTTTAAAATTAATTTCTGTTGATAAAATTGGTTTATGAATTTTTAAATTCTCAACACTTGGTTTTGGAACAGCACATAACCAAATCCTAGTTTTATAAATTTTAAATAATTCTTTAATTAAATTACGGAAATCTAATCTTGAATTACTAAAATAATAAAAAATTAATTTTTTTTGATCAAATTGATATTCTGAATTCAATATTTTTAAATTATTATTTAAAATTTCAATATTATTAATTTTAAGAATTGATGTTTTAAATGATTTAATTTCTTCAACTAATTTAAATTCAAGAAATCCAATTTCTTGTCTTGTTGCAAACCTTAAAATTTGTTTAGTTGGAATTTGAAATTGTGTAGCTTCATCTAAAATCCCATCTCCATTAATCAAATCTTTAACATTATTAGATATGTTTATATCTCCAATTGTGGCATTATTATTATTATTTGTACTAGTAGTATCATAATTGATACATTTTAAATGTTGTCTTTTTTTCAAATAATTTATCAAGATTGCCATCTCCAATGATAAATTTGGTTCTAAAATATAAACCAAATCTTTCCCACGATCTCCATCAACTATAACAACATCATTCTCTTGTAAAAATAAATTTGAATTGATTGGAATTGATAAGATTTCAAATCTTCCAGATTTATTTAAAACTAATGATAATGGATGATTTGATTTAAATAAATTATTTAAATTTTTCAAATTATTAACAATTTTAATAATAATTTCATTATTTTGTAATAATTGATTTAATTCTTGATAAAAAATTTTGGATGATTCAAATGCAAAATAATCTTTACAATTATGATAAAATGATTGTAATTCTGGTGATGATATAATTAAATTCCCATTTAAAATTAAATCATTTTCTAACTGAACCATTCCATTTCCTAAATAATTACCAATGCCTCCATTACCATTAGAAGTCATATTCCCATTCATAGAATTTAATAATTGAAAAGATGCTCTTCTTGATTTAAATTCATTAATTTGATAATTATAACCATTATTATTATTATTATTATTATTATTATTATTAATATTATTATTATGTGTATATCCAAAATGTTGATTCCAATACCCAGCTCCTCCATTATTCATCACACCGTTATTTCCATTATAATCATAATTTATATGGGTATAAATATTATCTGCAGTATAACTTGGTCGTCTTGATGAGATATTTGAAACACCACCTTGTAATTCTAATGGTAGATTAAAATCTTCCTTTGCTACTAAACCACCATCTTGTTCATTCTGTTGTTGATAAAGTTTATTCAATTTATTTAAAAGTAGATCTGATTGAATTTGGACCTGTAAATCTTGTGGTGTTGTCCAAATATTCTGCCCGTGATGCTGCTGCTGATGCTGCTGATGCTGCTGCTGTGTATTCCACATCTTCTCCCTGCTGAACTTCTGCTGCTGCTAACGATATTGGAGAGTGGAAACAAGTTACAACTGTCGTGTGGTTGATATTTATACTTTTTCTCTCCATTTTCAACGTGACTGGAGAAAAATCCGGGGTCAGCCAACACCACTTTAATTGTGTGTGAATTAATTTGAGTGGGTTTTTTCTCTAATAATTTGGGAAAATAAAAACAAACTAATAAGATATTCATACTCCTCAGCTACATAGCTACATAATGGTGTAAATAACTTGTGTTTTACTGTTAAATTAGCAGAGTTTATAAGAAAACGCCCTGCAAGAACTGCCGTTTACAGTAACTGACGTTGTGAAAAAAGTTGGAGATTTCCGTTTCGAGCAGTTTTGGCGGTATAATTACCATTTTGGGAAAGTTTTGCGCTGTTTTTATTTTTTTCTTACCAAAAAAATTCATTACCAAAAAAATTCATTATCAAAAATTCCAAAATTTATATAAAAATCATGTTTTCCACAACTTTAAAATGTCGGAATTCAGTGATTTCAGTGATTTTAATGACGATGACGATGAAGAATTTATTGCACTGACCTTAAAACCAACTCAACAAACCCAAAACAACGATTTATTGTCTGCAAAAGGTCAAATCGCGATTTTACGTGATCGTTTAAATGAATTAAATCAGAATGCTATTGATAAACAAAATGAATTGAATGGTATCATAGAGAAACAAAAACAAGAATACTCTGCTGAATTAAATCTACTGAAACAATCAATCAAAGAATTAGAAGAAGAAAGGAAATTCTTAACTGTGGAAATTCGAAATTTATCATCAAGAAAAAGAAAAAGAGTTAGTGAAGAACATGTTTCACCAGCACCACCTCCTCCCCCTCCTCGAGCACCTCAACTTCAAACAATACCCAACAAACAACAGCAATCTACAACACCACCAGTTGTTGCTGCTGAAAAACCACAAGTTAAATTCATTCAATTGAAATCATTGAATGAAAATGATGAATTAATAAAACATATTTTATCAACATCAATTCCATCATGTCATATCACTACAATGTCAATTTTATCTAAATTACATTTAAATAAAACTACAAACTTCCCAATCAATAAACCAATCAATGAAATCTTATTAAATCATTTATTTCAATTTAAAATTTTTAAATTAGATTTAATGATTTCTAAAATTTGTGAGAAAATAATTGAATTAATTTTAGAAATCATTGAATCTGAAAACTTAAGTGTTCCATTTTTATTATCAATATTACATTCAATTATTATATTTAGACCAATGGCAATAATATCAAATATAAAATTCATTGAATTTTTAATATCTAATATTTTAAACATTATAAAAATTTATTATACTAAAATTTTAAGAATTTCAAGTCAAGATGATGATGATGATGATGATGAACATGTATTAATTTTTCAAAAATTAAATTTAGAAACAATGGGAATTCAAAATAAATTAATTTCTCAATTGATTTTAAATTTTGCATTTGATATCTTGGAAAAAATTATTGAAATTAAACCAGTTATTATCGATTTTGATATTTTGAAAAATTCAACTAATATTAAAAAAACTAATATCAATTTAATTATAAATTCTATTTTAATTTTAAAATTTTTAAAAATTGATGATTATAAAATCAATTTGAATTTAATTAATTTATTAAGTAATTATGATTTAGATGCTTGTTTACAAACAAATAAATTCTTAAATTTTAAAATATATGGTTTAAATAGAGCAATTGGTGATAATTCAGATTCTAAATTGATTATTCAAATGATTTTACCAAATGATGAATTGAAAATTGATAGTATTAATTCAATTAATAAACCACATTCAATTTTCACAAATTATCATGATGATAAAGAAATGATTAAAATAAAAAATCATTTAGAAATTCAAATCATTTATTTAAAAAATTTAATTTTAGATTTTTTTAAAAAATTAATTCCACAACAAATAAATTATGATAATAATGGAAAAACAATTGGATTATTATTATATAAAGATCCAATATTATTGAAAAGTTTAATTTTATTATTATCAAGACAACAAGAAGTTTTAATAAATTCATCAAGAAATAATACAACACATCTTAGAACAAAATTGATCTCAAATATAGTTAAATTAATTTATTTAATTTGGGAAACTTGCAGCAATTTAACTAAACAAACACCAAGAATTTCTAAACATATTTTACATGATTTATTTGTTTCATTTACAAGGATTGGTTTTAGTGCAAATAATACTAAAAATCAATCACAAATTTTTTATAATAATTTTATAAAATTGGTTAATGATGATAAAATCAATTCAAATGGTGCTATAATAAATCCAAAATATTTATTTAATAAATGGTCAGAATCGAAATCATTGGAATTATCACACTTGTTTGAAATAGATCAATCAATGATCAATTTAAGTAATGGTTTAGAATTCCAATATGATGAAGATATTGTTTTATTAACAAGAGATTTATTAGAGAAAACAACCACAATGGATGAAGCTGATAGATTATATGCATCAATGAATAAAGTTTGAATGTTTCCCATTATCAATATGATATGTAGAAGCAGATAATGTACATAATAAAATTAACCTTTTGTTTTTTTTTTATATTAAACATTGTGTACTATTTAAAATTGAAATTAAGCAGAAGCTGGTTTGGCAGTACCGGTTTGGAAACCGTTTTTAGCTCTTCTTGGAACAGTTTTCAAGTATTGTTGACGACCAGTACCAGTAGTCTTTCTTCTTTTAGCTTTTAAAGCCCAGTTATGAGATCTGGTTTTAGCAGCTGGGTAACCACAACCAGCACAAGTTTTCTTTTGAATATGGAATGAACGACGACCACATCTGTTACATAAAGTATGTGATTTGTTGTGACGTTTACCTAAGGAAGGAGTACCTTCTGTAGAAAATGGGTTAGTTATCTGGATTTCATATAATTTGATAATTTTTTTTTGAAGAGTGCGGGAATAGACAGTGGATGTATTATTCTGTATTTATACTGAATACTCAAATTGGTTTGATAATAATTTCCTTCTTGACGGTCCTTATGCATTTATAATATCTAATATAATTCAACAATATTTCAAAATTCATTCAATTAAAAAAAAACATGACATCTATCCCTTCTAATCCTGATCAAAACAAAGTGACAATCCACACACACACACTCTCTCTCTCTCTGCGCTTGAAACAGCTAATACTTACTACCCATTTTGACTTATTTGTTTTGTATGGTATTTAAAGAATTCAATAAATTGAAATTTCACATAGAAAAATGTTTTGTGAATTTTGATGATTTGAAAGAAAGCAAAAAAAAAAAATTGAGTTGTGGTGTCTGGATTATTTGTGAATATATTTCCAAATTGGGAAATTTAGTTGTGACTTTACTTTCTTGCTTATTTTTCAATTTTGATGTGTGGATGTTGCACCCTAATCAAAAGCACGTGATGAAATAGTAGGGTTTTATTGAAGCATTATCAAATTGCTGACTAAGCATGACGCGTGACGCGATTTTTTGTTTTTTCAAAATTTGAAAAAGCGCGTCTGGAATTAATGAAAACATCATGAAGATTTTGATTTTAGATTGAAAGTTTTACCAGTCAGAAGCTAAAGAGACAAAAAAATGTCCACAACAGAACAGTTCCCACCATCGTCTCCGTTCTTGGACCACCATGAACACGATGACCAGCAAGATCCATTCAGTTCCCATTCTTTTCAAAAAGATTTAAATGGTGGATTATTAAAACAAAAACAACTTGTTATGGAATCTCCATTCAAGAAAGAAGATACCAATAAAGAATTATACCCAACCCCATACCCAAGTTCATCTACTGGTATTAGCTCATCATCACCTGCAAGATCTGGTGCTAATTTTACTACTACAGAAACTAGTACAACTCCTCTTATGAAACCAAAAACCTCAACTACTACTAAATCATTATTAAATGTCAGATTATTACCAAACGTTACAGTATCATTAGGAAGATCAAGTCGTTGTGATTATTTCACTAAAACAAAATTTGCATCAAGAGAACATTTAAAATTAAATTATAGTTCAGAAAATGATGAATTATCAATTAAATGTTTAGGTTATAATGGACTTACCATTAAATTCCCATTTGAAATATATGGTTCAATCAATCAAATTAATGATAAAACATTTGTTTTGAAAAAATTCGATTCACCTGTTTCAAATTCATCAGATGAAATTTTCAATGAAATTTCGTTATTTAAAGATGAATCATTATTATTACCTTATATTGAAGGAGTTTCATTAGATGTTCGTGGATATTCAATTAAGATTAATGTGCTTCATACAGATGAAAGTGAAACTGAAGATGAATTACCGATTTTAAGTGATACAAGATTAAGTTCAATTGAACCACAAGTTGATCAATTAGAAAAATTAAATGAATTGAAAAAATTGAATGATTTAGAGACTGTTGAAACTCCTGTTAAAACTACAAAACAGAATGCTAATGAAGCAATTAATATAGCTGTTGAAACCTCTATTAAGAAAATCACTAAATCACCAATTGAAATTAATATCAAAAAATTTGAAAATAAACCTATTATTAATGAAATTTCAACTCCATTAAAACCAAAATCTTCAAATAAATTGAATCAACAATTACCAAATCGTCGTCGTAAAGCAGAACCGGGTATTTCACCAATCAAGAAAAAACCTCAAACTTTTTCTTCTTCTTCTTCACAATTTTCAAAAAAAACAGAACATTTAAATGATGATGAATTTGAATTTGAACCAATTAAACATATAAACCCAAAGGAAAAAATTGAAAATTTAAATATAAATGAAATTTTAATTAAAATCCCAAATTTAGAAGATATTAAAAACATTTTATCAAATCATTTAGCATTTTCAAGATTATCACAAACTCCATTAAATCAATTACAAAAAATTAGTGCATTAACATCATCATTATCAAGATATCAATTAAGAGCTATTTTAAAAGATTTAAAATATATTGGAGTTATTTATAGAAGTGGTAAAGATGCTGCAGGGAAACCTTTAGATGAAGAATATTATTATGATGTTGATTTAGATGATGATGCACAAAGAGTTGCATTGGTTAGTTCGATTAAAGGTTCAAGTGGGTTAAGAAATTGTAGAAAGACTCATAAACAATATTTTTGGAAAAAACCAGTTAATCATAAGAAATAAGTTTAGTTTTTATATTTAAAGAGTGTATAATATTATGCTAAATAATTAATGAATAAATTATTGCAAATTTAAATAACTATAACTACTAATTTAAAACAAAACTTTAAATATTAAAAAAAAACAAATATACAATAAACAAGTGTCTTCTCTATCTCTAACTCTAAATCAATAAATCAAACATCCAAACCATCCAAAAAATTCTATTTCAAACCGGATTTCTAAGCAATAAGTTTCTCTTTAATCAGTATTCTTTCAATCTCATCAACAAGAACATTTAATCCTTTATTTGATCCCTTCACTTTATAAAAAACAATAACACAACCTTTCTTATTTTTAGCCCTTTCTAAAGGTTTAACTTCAATTTTAAATTTCGTACTGTTATAATTCAATAAATTTTTTTTAGAAATTTCACCATCAATAGTTAAATTTGAATCATAAGAATTAATATTTTTCAATCCATAATTTTTCCATGCAATTAACAAACGTGTTAAAGTTTCATGCATTTCTTTTGGTTCAATTATTGTTGTTAATGATTTAAATTTTCTATTATTTATTGGACTTGAAGAAGAAGATGAAGATGATGATGGTGAAAAAATTCTTTTGAAAAAATTTGAACCAGATGAAGAAGTACTTTTGTTTGTTATATCATTTAATGGTGGTTTATGTGGTAGTTCTTGTGGTACAATTTCTGGATCTATTGGACCAATATCATTTCGTGTGATTTTAGTAGTTTCTAATGATTGAATTGATGGTTTGATAACTGGTTGTGGTGAATTAAGTTTTGGTAAAGGTTTTGAAACTTGTGGTTCAATTGGACTAGATGAATTTGAGTTTGAAGTTGGAAGTTTTGAATCATTATGAATTTGAATTGATTCAGATTTATCTTTATTTTGATTTTGATTTTGATTTTGATTTTTATTATTTAATCTATCAGCATAACTTAATCTTAATCTTGGAACATCTGGAATAATAGGTTCATCATCATCTTCTTTTTTAATTTCAATTTCTTTTTCTTCAACTTCTTCAATTTCATCAACATCTAATAAAGATTTTTTCATTCCAATTTTGAAATCTAAATTATTACTTGATTCATTTTCATTAGTTTCCAATTCTTTTAATTTTTTAGATAAATCAGTAAAAGAATCTTTTGTAGAATAAATAGATAAAACAGATAATCTTTTATTAGAATTCGAAAAATGTCTTGATTTTCTAGTAACTTTTGGAATTTTAACATCAGCCAAAGTTTTAGGGAAATTATCCAATTCTTCCATTTCATTAATTTTTGGTTCAATTTTTTTAACTGTTGGAACTAAAACTGGATCTAATGAAACTGGTGGCAAGTCTGAACTTTTTTTAGTTGAAATGTTTGTATGTTGCTTAACATTTAAATTGAAACCTGAACCAAAAAAATTTGATCTTCTAATTGCTTTAACAATTGAATCATTTTCATCATAATAAAATTTTGAAGTTCTCCAATTATTTTGAATTTTTAATCCAGGATCTAATTTAGAAATTGGAGCAGATTGTTCTAAAATTGGATTTGTTATAATTCTTTTCTTCAAATTATTAATTTCTTCTGGTTTTAATAGATATTTTTGTGATGATGTTGTAGGTTGATCAGAAACTGAACGTTTTGTAACTAAATTTGTTATAGCATCATCAATATCATCTTCTTCAGATTGATTTGATTCTAATAATTTTTGTGCTTCAGCTTCAGCTGCAGCTTTTGCCCTTGCCTCTATTTCAAGATTTTTTTCAAATTCAAATTTTTCTAATTCTAATTGTTTTTGTCTTTCAGCTTCTTCTTTTTCTTTAATTAGTTGAATTAAACGTTCTTTTTCTTGTCTTTCTTTTTCTTCTTGTTCTTTTTCTAATCTTAATTTTTCAGCTTCTTCTAATCTTAATTTTTCATATTTTTCCCAATCAAATATTTCATCACATAATGTTGCAAAATTAGAACTAGTTCTTTTAGTTTCTTTGTCGATATAAACCCAATCAGTATCATTTGCAATTTTAGAGTAAATTTCAATCAATTTTGAAGTCATTGAAGATCTTTTTGAAGGTAATAAAGAACGTCTTTTATTTGGAGTTGGAGTATTAGATGAAGAAATTTTTTGGAATTCATTAATCAAATTTTTAGGCACTGGTGGTTGTTGATCGTTATTATTAATAATAAAAGATCTTCTGTTTTTATTATTAAATGAAACTGATTTTTTATGAGAAGAAGAAGCACTAATAATTAATGATTTTCTATTTGATTTTTTATTATTTGGAGTTCTTGGTAATGATTGTTGAGAAGAAGTGTTGTTGATTGATCTTGCAATTGATAAAGATCTAATCAAGTCGTTATTCTTATTAGATTGATCATCTTGTTGATGGTTTTGATAACGAAGTAATAAAAAATAAAAAGTTTTTTCAGTTGATTGTTCATTTTTCAATAAATTTTCAATAATTTCATCTTTTGAACGACCATGATACAGGACAACCAAATTATTTAAAATATTTGAATCAATATCATCTTTAGACAAGATTTTATTCAAATAACTTTGAGGTTGAGGTAATTCATTTAAAGCTCTTGCATCATTTTCAGACATTGGATATTTTAACAATAAAGGGTGATTTAAAATATCCACAGTTTTGATTCTTTTTTCAGGATCAACAGTTAACATTTTAGCAATTAAATCTTTAGCATCTGATGAAATTTCCATTGGCATTTCAAAAGAACCATTTTGAACTTTTAATAATAAATTTCTAATATTTTCATCATCAAAAGGTAATCTTCCAGTTAATAATGCAAACAAGATAACACCACAAGACCAAATATCACTTTGGAAACCATTATATAATTTCCCGGAAACAATTTCTGGAGCAGCATAATGAGGAGAACCACAACTAGTTTCTAATAATTTATCATTATTTTCTAATGCTGCCATTCCAAAATCAGCTAATTTGATATTGAGGTTAGAATCAAGTAAAATATTTTCTGGTTTCAAATCTCTATGACAAATTCCTAAATTATGACAATATGATATTCCAAGGATAATTTGTCTGAAATAATTTATAGCTTGAAATTCAGGTAATGGACCATTTTCAACCAATAAATCAAATAATTCACCACCTTCCACGTATTCCAAGATCATGTATAAAGATTTTGAGGTTTCCCAAACGTCATAGAGTCTAAGGACGTTTTGATGGTTTAATAATTTCATAGTGATAATTTCTCTTTCAATTCCATAAGCTAAACCTTCATTATTAGTGTCTTTATTATTATTATTATTATTACCACCATTGTTCAAAGCAGTGTTGAGGATAGATTTGGAGACGACTTTAACCGCAGCTTTCTTCCCTGAAGAGATGTGTTCAGCAAGAACAACACGTCCAGTAGACCCTTTACCCAACGTTTTACCCAATTTCCAAGGTCCAATTTTGTTTATTTGTGAATATTGGTGGTTGAAAGTTGCTGATGAGAGCAAAGAAGAGGCCACAGAGGGCTGTCTTGAATGGTGGGACATCGTCAGCTTGTTGTTCTTCTTCTCTAGCTGAACTGGTGCGTAGCGCTGGTGTTTTCCGCTGTTGTTGTGGTTGTTTTAAAAGAAAGAAAATGTTTACAAGACGCGTTTTTTTTTTTTAATTAGTTGGAAAGGGGTGACGCGTCGCATTTGCAATTTAATTTACAGTAAAAGAGAAATCGGCTCTACATTGATGGTGGTAGTAGTATTAGTATTAGATGTATTGAGAAACTAGAATCCTCCAATCTGTGTGCTTGTTAGTAATGTAATGCAAGAAACCATCATGATAATAGCAGTAAAACTCACTTGTTCCTGGTGTGCTTCAATCACATCGCCATCCTCCAAGTCTAGTTCGTCTGGAGTAGAATCTGGATTGACTCTCACACCATCTGAAATGAATCTCAAACTCTCCATTGATTTCCCTTGTCTTTTGGCAAACGCTTCCATCAATCTTCTTAGAGGAGTTGCTCTTTTGATCTTGAAGAAGATCTCGTTTGAACCGTCGCTGACTTTCAAGTTGATGTGTGTCTCTGACTTGACGTCTGGTTTCTCGTCCTGGTTGATTTGTGGTTTTGTTTCTGAATCTGACATTGCTTTCTTTTCGTTCTTTCCTTTCTTTGTAGTTGTTTATTATTTATATGTTTAAAAAAAGTGAAAAATTTATTATGGTGGAATTTTTTTTTTGAAAAATTTTATTTAAATATTTTAGAAATCAAAAGAAGACTGTTTTAACCACTGTTAGAAGACTGTTAGAAGCTACAGCTATAGAGAGTTTAGATCCAAATGTCACAGGAGAAAAAAACCAAAGTTTTACCAGCCAGTTTGGTGCCAAAAGTCCCTAAACCAGTCACTTCAAAGGACAAAGACACTCAAAGATTGATTGTTGTGCTTAGTGCTGCCTGTTTAGAGACACAACTAGTGAGCCATGGTGCAGGACAGAATAAATACGCTTTGTTGAACTGTGATGACCACCAAGGTTTATTGCGTAAGATGGGTAGAGATATTTCTGAAGCAAGACCAGATATCACACATCAATGTTTATTGACTTTATTAGACTCTCCAATCAATAAAGCTGGGAAATTACAAGTCTATATCCATACTGCGAAAGGTGTACTTATTGAGGTGAATCCAGCAGTTCGTATTCCAAGAACTTTTAAAAGATTTTCAGGTTTGATGGTTCAATTACTACATAATTTATCAATTAGATCTGTTAATTCTGAAGAGAAATTGCTTAAAGTTATTAAAAATCCAATTACAGATCATTTACCACCAAATTGTAAAAAAGTTACATTATCATTTGATGCTCCTTTAGTAAGAGTTCAAGATTATGTTGCTAAATTGAAAGATGATGAAAGTATTTGTGTTTTTGTTGGTTCGATGGCTAGAGGTCAAGATAATTTTGCTGATGAGTTTGTTGATGAGAAAATCGGGTTAAGTGATTATCCTCTTAGTGCTTCTGTTGCATGTTCTAAATTTTGTCATGGATGTGAAGATGCTTGGGGGATTTATTGAATTTTTTTTTTTACTCTATTCTATTTTATTTTAGATGATCATCAGTGTATAATAATCTTAATTTTGTTAATAATTAATCCTGTCTAGTGTAGTTGAATGTTGTAGAACAGTCTGTTGGTCATATAGCTACCTAGTGTCATACTATCATACTATCATAGTGTTGTAGTAGAATTGTGTCCTTCTATTTTGGGTAAGTTTCCTTATTTGGGTGTTTATAGTCTATTTTTATTAACTATGTGAATCGAACATCTCTTCTCTTCTCTTTTCTTCTCTTTTCTTCAGACTTCTCTTTTCTCTGTGGTTATAAAAAGACCTGATAAGATACATAATAAAAAGAGTTATGAATCTCCACAATTTTGATAGTTTTGCACTACAATTTTACTTCAAAAATAAATCAACTTTCAACTCCGATTGATTTCTTTCTTTCTTTTCTCCCAATTCTTTAATTTAATTATTTAAATCATTATAAAATCACTCTACAAATTGATCATGAATAAACTGCTAAAACTCTAAAACTCTAAAATCCCACGCAAATTTCTAAAGTCCACAAAATCACCACACAAATTTCAAATTAATTTTTTTTTCCTTTCTTTTTTTACCCCGGATTTTCCCTTTTCTCCTTTCTTTTGTATCTTCATCTTTGAATCTTCTGACTCAAAACTATCAAAACTACTACAAAACTACTACAAAACAATGCCTGAAACAACAGCTGCCATCTGTGGACTATGCAGTGAGTCTTTTCTTTCTCCAGCCTACAAAATTTCCTACCAAAAAAAAAAACTAACAACAGCAAAATTAGATAAAAAAAGTTGGACTGGTAAAGGAGGTGTTAATGAAATAAGCAAAGTTATGGATCATACTCCTGTTGAATTCTGGTAAGTCCATCTATTTCTTCATCGAAGCAACAAAACTAACTTTTCATAAAGGTGTACTTGCAGACATACTTTTGTTGATGCTAATGTTGATACTAAATATCCTCCAAAAGCCGGTACTGGTAGAGCAAGTTTATGATGATATCTACATCGACACTGAAAGATTAATACAATGATACTACTACTGCCACTTTTATGTGAACATTCAATCTTCATGATTCATTTTTTTTTTCATTCCATACTATTGAACTTGTAGTTTTAAAAATGTTTCATATATGAAACATTTATTTCTATCTACAAAAATTATAAAAAGATTAATTAAACAACTACATTTCTCTTCTTCTCTCTCTCTCTTTGTTACTACCAACACATCATGAATAAACCATACTTAGACTTAAAAAGCAGATTATCTCAATCTTGGATCAATCAATATACAATCATCCTAATATTAATATCAATTAAAATCCTACTTTTCAAAATCCAATTAATAAATTCAATAGAATCTTCTAAAAACCATACATTACAATCATGCCCAACAATTGATTCTGCAGCTAGTAATTTAGTATCAATCCCACATTATTTATCTAAATCATCAAATTATTTTATTAAAAATTCAATCATTGAAATTAATAAAAAATCAATTGAATCTTTAGATTTAATAATGTCAATAACTGAAAATTTAATAATTTTTGCATTAGATATGGTAGTGGGGACTTATGCATGTATTCTTGTATCAACAGTTGATGGTGCAGTTGATGTTGCAGTAAATTCCACTGAAAAAATTATTGATTGGGTAAATGGTTCATTAAATGGTTTAACTGATGATATTGAAGATGGATTAACTGATATTTCAAAATTCTTAAATTCAGTGGTTAATAAATTTGATAAAATTAAAGATTTTTTTGATGATGATGATGATTCAAATCAACAGAATTCAACTGAAAATTTATCCAAAATTAATTTAACTTTATCTTCAATTAAACATTTATCAATTCCATCATCAATAGATGATAATTTGGAAAAATTAAAAGAAAATACTCCTGATTTCACAACTGTACAAAATGAAACTGAAAATTTGATTAAATATCCCTTTAATTTAATAAGAGAAAAAATCGCCAATAAATCATTAATTAATCCAAATGAACATCAATTATATGAATCACCAATTGAAACAAGTCAAGTTTGTTCAGGAAATTCAGATAAAATTATCAAATTTTATTCAGAATTATCAAAAGATATTAATTTTATTGCTAAAATTTTAATTATATTGTTAATTTTAGCTGCAATAATTGTCATTATTCCAGTAATTTTCCAACAATTCTTAATATGGAGGAAATTATCAAAATTAAATAACATAATTGATAAAAAGCAAGACCCTATAGAAGTTTATGATTCAATATTCCATAAATTTCAATTCAATATTGGTTTAAAAGCTTCAAATTTGACTGAGACAAACAAAATCAACACACGATGGTTAATTGCATATATATTATCATCACCTGCACTCATTGTTTTAGGTTTAAGTATATGTGGATTTTTAACTGTTATTTTACAAACAATTATTTTAAAAATTGTCTCCAATTCAATTCATAAAAACAGCAACAATTTCGTTTTAAAAAATATTAAACAACAGTTTCAAAACCAATTTACTGGATCTATTAATAACTGGACAGATCAAACAAATGCATACTTGAAATATCAAGAAGATTCAATAAATACTGAATTATTTACTTCAGTTAAATTAGTCACATCTGATTTAAATTCAACCGTGTCACAGTTTGTTGATAAGATGGATTCCACAATTGCAAAAGCTTTTAATAACACAATCTTATATGCAGCAGTTAAAACTATTGTTGGTTGTATGATTGAAAATAAATTAATTAAAATTGAAAAAGGTTTGACTTGGATCAACCAAAAGGCTGAAATTCAATTGCCTAGAGTCAATCAAACATATATTTATTCTGCATTTGATTCCAATTCAACTCTACCAAACAACAACAACAGTAGGTTTGGTGATGATATTTCTAAAGTGGTCCAAACGATGGAATCCCTAATGAAATCATCATTAGAACTCATAATCAAACAGTATAAATCAACAATCATGCTGGAATTATATATCTCCATAGCATTGTTTGCCATCTGGTTAAGTCAATTGATCATTGGTCTCATAATGTTGACAATCAATAACTATATGAATGGGAATCAACTGGGGAAAATTAGCTATCCTTTGCAATTGACTGATTTGGAGCGGGAAAAATTGGGTTATCCTTCTTCACAAACATTGGTAACAGTTGATGAGTCAAATCCGTTTGACGATGGGCATAGAATTGTAAGGAAATGAGATGAAATTAATGAGTTTTACATAGTTAACGAAAGTAACCAAAAAAAAATTTTAAAAAAAAAAAAAAAATTTAAATTAAATTTGTAGAAAAGAAGAAGAAAAAAAAAAAAGGAGTGAAAAGATTCAATATTTTGGGGATTAAAAAAGATGATTGAACCATCAAACTTTGAAATTTATCAAATATTGGCAAAACAAGAAACAATTGAATTAGAATCCACGAATTTCTTGCAAAAAATTGTGAATAAATTATCAATTTTATACAATTTTATTTCAAATAATAAAGAAACAACAACGTTATTAGAATCTGAATTACTTGCTGATAATAATCAATTGTTTGTTTCACCAATTGTGAAATCAAATGCTGCATTGACCTCTTTCAAACATGAAGGAATTGAATTTAATGATGTTTTCATATTCCAATCTTTAAATCCATTACGTTCATTATTAAACAATTCATCACTTGCTAATAATAAATTAGTTAAAGAATTGGAAACAGAATTAGAAGAGATACCATTAATTATTTTTATACACGGATTAGGTGGGAATTTACAACAATTTGATCAACAATTTGAATTTTATTCAAATTTCACAGATTTATTATCATTTGATTTACCAGGATTTGGTTATTCATCAAAATTTACCACAAATTCACCTGATTTTAAATTGGATTTGAATGATTACGTTGATTTTATTATATTGCTACTTAAATCGAAAAAATTGATCAATAGGAAAATCATTTTAGTTGGGCATTCATTTGGTACACAAATCGCCATCAAATTAAAGGACCAAAATAAAAAATTAATCAACATCATTGGAATTGTACTAATGACTCCACCAAAACATTCAAGTGACAAGAAACAAATGTTTAAATGGTTTGCGAAATTCCCATTTGTTTTCAATTTGATGAGAAGATTTGATCGATTAAATAACATCAATTCAAATTCAGTTAATCGATTGTTTGGACCGAATGTTGATGAGTTTACTAGGTTTAAACAGTTGAAGTTCAATTTGTTGACAAGCACCACTAGTTTCCTACAACTAATCACGAATTGGGAATTTATTCCAACAGTGGAAATAATTCAACTGATTAATAAATTCCATACTAATTCCAAAAATAAAATTTTGGTAATTGATGGAGAATTAGATAGATTGACTCCTAAAGGTGGTGAATTTTTTTTGGATTTATTAGGTGAATCAAATGTTGATTATGTTTGTTTGAATGGAGTGGGACATAATTTAATTATGGAAGAAAGTGATAAAATTAATCAATTGTTGTACGTTTATTTTAGTAAAATTGATTATAGGTTGAATAAAGATTATATTCAGAATATAAGGAAAGAGATTAGTATGAAGGAGTTGTGAGTTGCGGTGTTACATATTCAACAGGGTTATTATAAGTTGGTGGGAAATTTTTACTGATTTTGTACACAAAGACAAATTTGGTATAAATTTTATGAAAAAGAACTACAATTATAAAAACTGTTTGAGTTGTTTTTCAAGTGTTTTGATATTGGTTGACTTTGGAAAGTTTATAAATTGAAATCACCAACTAGTGCTGCTGTTGTTAATTAGTTAATTGGTTTTTCCATACAATTAAAAGGTTTCAAACATGTCAAATTCATCAAGTAGAAATAGACCTCCTACACCACCACCACCAAGAAATTCAAGGAGAGCTTATCACTATGATACAGCTTCCAGAAGAACACCACCACCACCACCACCACCACCAAGAAATTTCTCAAATTTGAGACGTACAACAATCAACCTCAACAATAATCTGCATGTTGATCAACTGATACTGATAAGTCCACGTTCCTCTGCATCTTCTTCTTCACGAGAACGTTCAAGCAATTCCCAATTTACTAGGTTATCACCTGCAGATTTTGAAGCAATCGTCGAAGAAGCAGTGAAGAGAATCAAACAGGAACAAAATGATCAAAGAGATACAGGGTCAATTGGTGAAGAAGATGATGAAGTCAGAGAAATTCATCAACAAGAGGAGGTTGATCAAGAACAAAATGATCAAAGAGATACAGGGTCAATTGGTGAAGAAGATGATGAAGTCAGAGAAATTCATCAACAAGAGGTTGATCAAGAACAAAATGATCAAAGAGATACAGGGTCAATTGGTGAAGAAGATGATGAAGTCAGAGAAATTGATCAACAAGCTGAAGTTGAAGAAATTGAAGTTGAGGAAGATGATTCTCGATTTAGTACTGTTCTACTAACATCTAAATTACAAACCAATGTGTTTTCTGTAAAACTGTTTTGTCAAATTTTAAATACAGTCCTGTTAATGATGTTTGGTTCTGGATTAATTGTGGAGTCCCCTTCATTTACAGAACAAACTTTAGTTCTTGAACGTATTGAAGCCAATATTGCTATTGTTGATCCTGTTCCACTAACCAAACAAGAAAAGTGGAAGAAATTGATCTTAGACAGTTCTTCTTATATGTCCTCCAAATTTTTACCAATGGTTTTCCTGGTGTCTGAAGATTATTTAAATTGGATTTTTGAAGGCTGCGAAAACTGTATGCTGTCTTTCAGAGATTGTTTATCAATTGAATTTAGTTGTCCAGATGTAATTTTGTGGGTTTGGGGATTTTTACCAATTGATTTTTTCACTACAGCTGCTAAATGGTGTCTATTAATGACTCTAAATCTTTTCTATTTTTATGTTTTTTTATTGTTCATTTTATTTTGTCGTGTGTTTTGGGATTATTTTTAGATGCAATACATTTGAAGTTCAACCGTCACATTAATGAGGAAACGCTCAAGCTCTTTGAGTTCAAGTTAATTTTTATTTTAGTTCAATTCAGTTACTACATAGTACTAATAGCTACTACAGTAGCATCTGCAAGATCAAGTTGGATTAGATATTTCATCTTTGAATGCCCACTAGCTGATATTTATATAAGAATATTATTTGGTGAATCATATTGGTTTATCATTAAAACTTTCAAAAATGCCATCAAAGAATCTTATCCACTAGATGGCATTCATCAATTAGGAATTCGTGATGCTTTGAAACTTGATAGTTTGATGACAGTGATTTTTTTGACTTGTTTGAAAGATTCTTTGGATGGTAGAAGTGGTTTAGAAATAGCCTTTAGTTTCTTAAAATACCTTTTTTTCTAGATTATAAGCTTCTCATGATTGAACCTCATGATCAAATTATAATTACTATTAATATAATATTTACTATTATTCTTTTTACTGCTATTGAAACTATATATTATTGTTATTATTTTTATTAATATAAGAATTCATTGATTATCATTATTGCTATTACCATTTTGTAGTTGATAGCTCATATGATTAATTGATCAAAGCTCTCTTAATTCCTAATACTATCATATGAATAACATCTAGTATTAAATAAGTAATGGTATATTGAAATAAAAAATTTAGCTAATTGCTTACGTAACCTAAATACAAAATCATTTATAACTGTTAACAACTACTTCAACAAGGCTTTGATACTTATATAACCACCACCATTGTACTCCTTAAAACACCAGCTATCCAATAAGCTAGTTAATTCTGGGAAAAAAATCACCAATTTCATCAATTTCACACAACCACCACTTGCTGGACTAGTCAAACACCGCAAATAACAATTTTATCAAAACCGGTTTCGTGGTCTAGTTGGTTATGGCATCTGCTTAACACGCAGAACGTCCCCAGTTCGATCCTGGGCGAAATCAGCTTTAATTCTTTTTATCTTTTTAACAAAAAACATAAAACCCTTTTTTTTTGTATTTTTCATTTTCTTACTGTTTGGATCATCTATTTGTCTATTTGAGTTCTTGTATGATGTATCGTTTAATTAAGCACTTTTCAATCTTTTTAATTTTTAATTTTCTGATTTTTATAAATATTTTTTTTTTTTTTTTCAATAATAAAAAAAAATAAAAATAAACAAACAAAAAGGAACCAGCAGCATGGACTCCTCGCTGCTTCTCAAGACAAACGAGATCATCAAGAAGAAGAGTCTTGTTTCCTTAAAGATCCAGGAGAACAAACAGCTCACTTCAAGGTTAAACAACCAAAACAACTATGGTCAAGATAACAAGAACAAATTGAAATCTCTACAATTACGAACTCAATACTATGAGGCCCAATGGAACATTTTAGAAGCACATCATCAACTTAATGTTATAAGGTCTAATCAATTAACATCCACATCATCAAATTGGAAAGAAGATCTACTAAATCTGAAAACAACAGAAGCTACTTTAGAAAATCTATACTTGGAATATCAATACCTAATGAAGAAATTGGATTCAAATGAATCCATACTTACCACAGAACAAGATTTCATTACTCAAGACACACAATCAATGACTACCACTACAATTCAAAAGAAAAAATCAGATGAAGAATTTTTCATCAATTTAAAACCTTTAAAATGTATCTCAAGATCTAAACAGTATAAACTAATAAATACTTATAACAACTCATCACCAACAAAACAATCACAAAATACAACTTTGGAAAGAATAACAACACCGGAAAATATGAAAACTAATAAACAAAAATGGGAATCTGTTAAAAGTTCTCTTAATATTGATATTAAAGTTAGAAATAATAGATCTAATTCACTACCTGGTTCAATTGATTCAGGTTTTTCACATCATGATTTAGAGAAAAATGTGATTCAAGTAAATCAACAACCAAGCTATAAAACAGAATTGAAAAATGCCAATAATGGAAGAAAATTTAATCTTAGGCATTTTATGTCACATGAAACTGGTTTAAAAATTAAAACTCATGATTTTGATGATGAAGAATCTGTTTATATTAAAGATTCGGAAATTTTAGACTCACCAAATTCAAGTTTCATAATACCCAAAGAGGAAGAAGAAGAAGAAGGAGATTCATTTAATGATTCAACAAAAATTGATACTCCACAACAAGAACAAGAAAATAATACAACTTTTATTAATGGAATTGATACAATTTTTGAATCAGAGTTTGAAAACAAATGTCATTTCACTAAATTAAACTCAAAACCTTTCCTTAAAAGAGCAAATTCTTGTGATTCAATTTTTTCAATTCAATCAAAATCAAATAAACAATTTCAACTTTATTCTAAAAAAGATAATAAACAACAAACTTTAACTTGGCTTAACCAATTCAAATCATCATCACCATCATCATCTAATTCCAAAATCTCAAACGAATTTGCTAAAGTTTCATTAAACAACAATTCATCCAACAATTCTAAATCTTTATTATCAAACCTTGTTAATCCAATACCCACCCCTTCAACCACAACAATACCCAGCAATTCAATACACACATCAACTTCAACTTCATCATATAACTGGCAATCAATATTATCAACAATTAAAACTAAATCAATTTTATCATCATATAATAATCAAGTCACTTCAGAAATTGGTAAACAAATTTCAATACCAAAAGCAACTAAAATACATTCAATTCCCATTACCAAAAATACCGGTGCAACAGTTTTAACAATTGGTCCAAATAATTCAAAATTTTTAAAAGTTGGTGATGAATTAGGTCAAAGTTTTGTTCAAACTAGTGAAATCAATTATGATGTTTTAAAAGACGCATTAAATAATAACTTTTAAACTAATCAACTACATTTTCATAAAAGTTTTGACTGTAATTGTTTATTTTATTTTATTCAAATTTATCATCATTTAATTTTTTCAATTTTGATTTTTTAACAACTCCAGCTTTTAGCACTCTTTTCAAATTTTTTTTATCTTTGAAAAAATTTGTTTTAAAAGTTGGTTTTTTACCTAATGATGTAATTGATGAAGTTGATCCAGATACAACTTTATATGATGTTGAATAAGTAACTTCATTATGTTTATCAAATTGATCATCTTGGAATGATTTAAATGATTTTATTGAAGAATGTGTTCTAAATGCTGATAACTCATCATCATCTTCTTCTTCTTGATTGCGTGTAAGATCAACTGATGATGGTTTTTTCAATTGTGAAGTAATTGAAATTATTGATTTTTGTTTCAATGTGAAAATATCATCATCACCTTCATCATCATCATCATTAAAACCATGTTGAAACATCGATTTTTGATTCTTGAGTTCAATTTGTTTATCTGAATCTTCATGTAAAAATGAAAGTGCATTTTGAACTGAAGTTTCTGTTAATACAAATTTTCTTTTAACTTTTTTAGGATTTTGAAATTCATTTTTCTCAATTAATAAATTTTGTTCTTCTTCTTCTTCATCATCTTCTTCAATTTCTTCTTGTAATAATCCATCTTCTTGGAAGTTAAAAACATCTTTTTGAGAATTTTGTGAATCTTCAGTTATTGATTCAAAGAATGCTTTTGATTTTTTATTTGTCATTATTTTTGATAATTTTTCATCAGCTAAAAATTTCTCTTTTAATCTTTGATTTTTCAAAATATTATACTGTTTCAAAACATCATCTTCTTCATCTGAAATATTCAAATCCATTGCATTTCTAACACCTCTTCTTCTAAAACCTCCATTATGAATATCATTTAAAACTTTATGAACCATTCTTTCATCATTCAATAATTCTTCTTTCATAATTAATTTATTAATTTCAACTTGATTAAAATTTTGTTTTGTTAAATCATCCAACATTTTTTCATCTTCTGAATTTGCTTCATCTGAAAATTCTCCATCAACACCACCAATTCCTGCCCATTCATCTTCTGATTCTTCAGCTTCATTTTCAAAAATTTTATCAACTCCATTTTTTTTCATTTCTAATTTTTGACGTTTAATTAATTTCTCCTTTAATTTTTGTTTTTCTCGAAGTAATAACAATTGTTTTTTACGTTCTTCTAATTGCTCTTCTGTTTCTTCTTCATCATCATCTTCTTCATCTTCATTATCACCTTCACTACCTTCTAAATCATCATCCAATTTAGATTTTTTGAATAATCTTCTTTTCTTTGAATGTGTTGTGATTTCTTCTTCTTCTTCTTCAACCTTTTTAACTTCATTTTTATCAAAAATTTGAGAAAATGGTTTATTTTGAGAGATTGGGAAATTAAAAGAATCTGTTGTTTCTTGAGTATTTAATTCAGATGAAACTTCTAATTGATTTCCTGTGTTTAAACGTAATTTTGCAAAAATATCACCACTATTTATTTTCAATAATTGAGGTGCTTGTGATGATGATTTTGATTCTAATTGTGATTGTGATTGTGATAAATTACCACCAAATGATCCAATGTTTACTGGATCACCACGTTGTGATTGATTTGAATTGAATCCAATTGTATCTTCATCTTCATCATCTTCAAATGTAGTTTTCTTGGATTTTCTTCTTTTATGAATTTCTGTTTCTTCATCTTCTTCATTATCATTATCATTATCAATTTTTTGATTTAAATTTGGTAAATCCATCAACTGATCATTTGCCTCATTTTCTTCATCATCATCATCTTCATCATCTTCTTCCTTATCTTCTTGCTGTTCTTCATCTTCTTGGTCTCCTTCATCATTATCATCCTCACTATCAGGAACATCATCATCAACTTCACTATCATCAACTTCATCTTGATCATCATTTGATTCATAATTTCCTTCTTCTTTTAATTTTTGAATTTTTAATTCTTTTTCTTTAGTTTTCCTATTATTTTCTAATTCTCTTTCTAACCAATTTTCAACTTGATCTTGATCTTTTTGTAATTCAAGAATTTTTAAATCATATTCCTGATTTTTTTCACCAAATTGTTTTTTCAATTGAATTTTATTTTTTTTATTTAAACTTGATAATAATTGTTTTCTAGAATTTGATTGTTTTAGCATTGATCTATTTTGTAATTGTTTTTTACTAAATTTACTTTTAACTTCTAATCTTGTTGTTTTAGAAACTTTAAATTTCAATTCAGTATCACTGTCATCATCATCACTTGAATTTTTTCCAGTATTTGAATCATCATCATCATCTGAATCTAAACTAATGATTTTTTTATCATTTTTAGATATTAAATCTTGTAATTTTTGTTTATAATTAATAATTGAATTTGGTAATTTTGGTTCTTTTGATTTATGATTTGCTTCTTCAATTTTTTTCAATTCTTCAAGTTTTTCATGACTAAATTGATTTAAAACATCAATCTCATCTTCATTTTTCAATGAGTTTGGTTCTTCTTTAACAATTGGATTTGATTTTTTTTTATTGTTTAATAATTGAAGAAACATTGATTTATCAAAAGTTTTCTTTTTATGGATTTCATGTCTAATTTCTTTACTTTCATCATAATCATCTTCTTCTCCAGAATAATTATCTTCATTTTCAAAAACATGATCATTTTTGATATCATTAAATAATTGATCTTCTAAATCATTTGATTTTTTAGCATTTGCTTCTTTTAATAATCTTTCTGCTCTTTTCTTAGCTGCTAATTCCTTAATTTTTAATTCTCTTAATTCTGCAGTAGTTAATTTTGAATCAGATTTTTGATCATTTGAAACAGAATTTTCATTTTCAGAATCGGATTCATCAACAAATAATCTTGATTGTTGCTCGATCTTCTGGGTTGTGTCATTATGGTCATCAGTTGTTGGTGCAGTAGAAGGATGATTTGAGATTGAAGTATTTTCGTCTTCGTCTTCAGAATCAGTGAAAATTAAATCTTTTTTCTTTATATTCTGTTTCACTGGTAGTTCATCTTCGTGATCAACATGTGTTGAAACAATTTCCTGTGTTTGATCTTGTATTATTTTTTGAGTTTGATCAATTTCTAATGTTTGAGTTGGAACAACATCTTCCAAAATTTTCTGAGTTTCAGTTGATATTATCTGTGTATCATTCAACTGAGTAGAAATCTTTTGTGTAGGCTGTTGCGACTCTTTAGTGTGGTGTGTCTCTAACACGTCATCTTGATCTATTATTTTCTGAGTATCTGAATCATCAGTCTCTTGTTCTTTTTCAACAATTTCACCATTCAATCTTCTTCTAACACGATCCAACACTGCATTGGCACTAAATAAATCAGGATTCACATCAACCTGACTAACAACTGGTCTATTATCTTCTTCAGATTCACTAGATTCGCCACTGGAATTTTCAGAAACTTCTTTCTCAGCCACATCAAGCTCAACAACTTTCTTGAATGTCTTTGGCCGCACAGACTCCACATCCAACTGCTCCAACAAGTCCATTCTGCCTCCTCTTTCTGCCTCTGTTTCTCCTGTTCTTCTCAATCGTAAACAAAAAGACGCGTCTTTCAAATTTTTTTATTTTTTTTTTTGGCTTTATTTTCATTTTTTTATATAGTGCTGTTGGCTCTACCATTTTGATTTACTTTTCAATATTAAAACCACCAAAATTTTATTGAGTTTTACAAATTAAACCACTTGAGATTGTTTAGAAGGTGAAACAAATGGCAATTAGACTGCTGAATATTTTAATTTTAATGTCTTTTTTTTCTGATGAATTTTGGAGTACAAACTACGATTTGAAATAAATGAAAAAATTTGGTATCTTAACAAAATCCCGCCAGTAAACTATATTTTAAATATGTAAGAGTGATAGTCTGTTTGAAATAACTACACATTAATTAGTTATTTTACATAAAATGCTTTGCTCGACTGATTTAAGGATTTCTTTTCTTTTTTTTTTCTATTCCACCTATAATGCAACAATTAATTGTCAGTTCAGTAGTAAACAAATTGGTTCCAAATGTATCAGGCGTAAACTGCATATCATTTAATTAAAGTTTGCTTTTTTAATTAAGTTTTGGTAGTGTGTAAATTGACTCCATATAACGAGAGAATCGAGAGGAATAAATAATAAATAATTCGAATCACAAGTTACCCAGCCGGTTTTGTGCCATTTGCCGTTTTAATCAAACTGTAACTTTAAGTGTTAGACTACTTACTCAAGTGGAATTGAAGATATTGAATTAACATAGAAGCTACTGCTCAAATAATCTAGTTGATTCTAAAGATTCAGTTTTTTTTTTAAATTCTTTAATCCCTCCATCAAATAGATCAATTATTTTAAATCATTTGGTGTTGAATAATGCATCAATTTAACCCAGAAGCTATATATGCTGTAATTACTCTTCAAATGCAAGTCTGTTTAGAACTTCTCTTTGAAGAGTTGTTCCTTATTAAGTTTCCCCAAAACTACAAATTTTAACTTGAAATTGCAAATCAGAAATTAGTATTAATTATAGCATGCGATTATCGATATAAATTGCATGCTAGTAAATATAAAATATTGAAATTTGTTGCAAGAAAAACCACAACACCAGTCACTTATTAATAAATATTTCTTTTGGATCAGTAGAACTTAAATTTGATTGCTAATAATTTCATCTAAAAATTTACACTCAATTATCATCTCATAAATAAATTTGGTTCCAAATGGATCAATGTATTGCATATCAGACGTTGAAAAACAACAGCCTCTCAAAGAAGTTAAAGACTTATTATGATACAGATGTAGTTATTTCATGGGAGTTTTGATCTGTGGACAAATTCTTGAAATATATCTCAATTTATAACTTACATCATTTTTAGACTTAATTTTACCAAGATTATATGGTTTCCAACTTATTGAAGAGCAGTTTGATGTTAGAATTAATGGAATGCTAGGAAAATTAACTGGTATGAATGCATCACTCGATACTATTTTTTTCTTATTGAATTGAATGTTTTTTAATAAAGAAGGCACCTCAATTATTGGAGTTTCGATTGTTTTTAGAATTATTATAGTTTCTTTAGCTTCATAAGCTGGTGGAAGAGTTGATATGGAATCACTTCGTTTTGGCTTTGTGATTTTTTCATTATTAATATTATCAATTTTTGAATCCTGATTAATTAACTCATCTTTCAATGGCTTCTCTTTCTTAACTATAAATGTACATTTAGTAACTATTTCAGTAATCAAGCTGTTATAACATGATTCATCTGTTTCCTTAATAACATCCATTTCAACAATTTCCTTGCCACTGTAAACACTCCCATTATGCAAAACTCTTAGATCAGATTCTCTTGAAATATGTGTTGGACGCAAGTTAATTGAAACCTTTTCTGATGGCCGTGTTAAACATGAGCAATCATTCTCTATTACATATTCGGAAATTGCAGTTAGTGATAATTCTAAAATTTCAGAGTTGAATTCATCTTGTTTGATATAATTGACTTCAGTATAGTCACAAGTCGCGGTGATTATGTATTGTATTCCTGGTGCTTTATAAACTGGATGAACTAGATGGTGTAAAAAAGTGAGACAGTTTATGAGTTTCTGCATAGCTTTTATGATGAATTGGATTGTTAATTATAATACTGAACTTGAGTTCAGCAACTGGTAGAGGTTTATACTTATATATTTATTGTTCTCATATAACAGTCTAACTGGTGCTGATAGATAGTTGAACCTTTAATGGTCAACTTTCAAAGTAGAGAATAATTTTATTCTCTACTCATTACCTAATTCAGTAAAAGTTACATGAGTACTATGATGAATTTTAGATCTTTCTGCTCTCATGTGGTTAATATGTAATATGCTCTTATTGTCACTTGATCATCCAGCTGATTATAACAAGAGTGAATAATTTGTGACACAATTATACCACAGAATTCACAAAATTCAAAAGTTTTGGGTTTATTAGAAATCCTGAACGAGAAAAAAACAAAGAGAAAAAAAAAGCTTGATGATCTAATACTCCATCATCTAAGAACCTACAACTTCCTTCCAATCACTTAAAGCTTTGAATCCAATTGTTAGCTTTAATCTCATAAAAATAATTACGTAATTTCTTATGTTTTTTGTTGTTTTTTTGTTGTTTTTTTGTTTTCGTTCAAAATTCAATGTTCCAACTTTTTAATTATTTCAAGAGACGAGTTTGAGAAGCTGGATTTTTGCGAAGATGCCGTCGTTCGACTATCCGAGCACCAGTGCTCTGACACCAGGCACGCTTGCGAAAAGAGGCGCGGCGATAGCAGGCCTGTTGCGAAACTACAAGATTGCACACCAGAAAGTGGCAATGGATGTGGACTTGGAGAATCATGTTGTGCTGGGGACCACAGAGATCATGGTTATCCCCAGCGAGTCGACGTTGAAGAAAGTGGCGTTTGATTGTCGTCAGATGGAGATCTTGGACGTGCTTGTGAACAATAGAAGAGCTAAATATGTCTATAATGATCCACTAAGGAAACAATTTGATGAATTCACAAATAAAACAGGCATAGATCAATCTTTATACACAGATATACATCAGCATCATTTCTTGAAAAATAAATTGGGGAAGCTTTTCAGTGGAGAGAACACCGAGGAATTGATTGTGTTCATGCCTGAAAAATTGAGATTAACATTACAAGATCCCTCTGCAATCCATACTTTTTCTACACCATCGTTTAAAGACTCGCCAGGAAGTTATAGAGCGTCAACTGCTAATGAATCAATTTATACACCAGTTTCAATTAAAATTCAATACAGACTTAAAAACCCACAAACTGGTATTCATTTTGTTGGTGGGAAAAATTCAAATCTAAGTAAAACAGAATGGCATGCATACACTTCCAATTCCGATTTTAATGTCAGTGCATCATCATGGGTGCCCTGTATTGATAGCTTATGGGAAAAATCAACTTGGGAATTTGAAATAAGTGTACCTCAAACTTTAAAAGATATTGGCAACCCAAAAATCATTGGAAGTCAACCTAAAAAACCATTGAATAATGAAGATGATGAACAAATCGAAGATGATGAAGGTGAAACTAGTGCTGATATCTTAGTTGTAGGTGGTGATTTTAGTAATCAAAAGGAAACTGCTCATCACATTGATTTATCTAAAAAATTAGTTTTATTTTCAATTTTCAATCCAACTTCTGCCCATCATGTTGGTTGGGCTGTTGGTCCTTTTGTTCAAGTCCCATTGATCAATTTACAAGAAGAAGAAGAAGAATCTGAATTAAATGAGGAAAAAGATACAACTGCTGTACCATCAAGTATTTATTGTATGCCTTCTGAAAGAGATGATGCTGTCAATTCCACTATTTTCCTTTATAAAGCTATTGATTTTTATTCAAGAGAATTTGGATCGTTTCCATTCACTAGTTATGCTTTAGTGTTTGTTGCAAACATGGATGCTGATGTAAATGGCTTTGCTGGAATATCACTAATAAGTAGGAAACTGCTTTATTCTCCAAATGCAATTGAGCCAATTTATCCAACCACATACAAATTAAGTGTTGCATTATCTGAACAATGGTCAGGTATTAATGTTGGTCCTTTTAGTTTTAATGATATTTGGTGTACCATTGGTATTTCTCATTTTATGGCTTTACAATTCATTAAAAAATTAATGGGATTAAACGAATATAAATTTAGAATTAAAAAACAATCACAAAAAGTTTGTGATGAAGATATTGGGAAACGTCCATTAGCTGATCCTTTTTTCAAATTTCCAATTTCTATAAATGATTTAAAATTTATTGAATTAAAGGCACCAATGGTGTTATTTATTTTAGATAGAAGAATGACAAAAACTGATAAATCTTTTGGTTTATCAAGAGCTATACCAAAAATTTTCCTTCAAGCAATGTCTGGTGATTTAAATAATAGTTCTTTAAGTACAAGACATTTCCAATATACTTGTGAAAAAGTTAATCATAATAGATTAGATTCTTTTTTCAAAGAATGGGTTTATGGATCAGGTGTTCCAATTCTTCATGTTACTCAAAGATTCAACAAAAAAAGAATGTTTGTTGAAGTTCAAATAAAACAAGTTCAAAATCAAGAAACTAAAACTTATCAACCAAAATCAGATACTTTTATTGATGATGCAAGGTGTGAACTAGAAACAATTGAAGTAAAATCAACAACTCCAACTGTTTTCACTGGACCAATGACTATTCGTATACATGAAGCTGATGGTACCCCTTATGAACATATAGTTGAATTAAAAGATCAATTTGTTAAATTAGATGTTCAATACAACACAAAATATAAAAGACTGAAGAAAAGTCAAAAAGATATTAAAAATGAAAAAGAAAGAGCTGAAAGACAACAAGAAGAAGAAGAAGTTGTTTTGTTACATTGTCTTGGTGATATTTTACAAACTGAACAAGAGAAAAAAGATTGGGGTATAATTGATTGGAGTAAAGATCAAAATGCTGCAATGGTTTCTGAAGCATTTGAATGGATTAGAATTGATTCTGATTTTGAATGGATTGCCAAAATTTATATCAAACAACCAGAATATATGTATGCGTCACAATTACAACAAGATCGTGATATTGAAGCACAATTGGAATCAATTGATTATTTTGCTGAAATGAAAGGAGGTTTATATTCATCAATTTTAACAAGAATTTTAATGGATGAAAGATATTATTTTGGTGTTAGAATGGAAGCTGCAATGGCAATGGCAAAATTAGCTACAAAAGAAAGTGATTTTTTAGGTATGAAACAATTATTAAAAGCTTTTAAAACTTTATATTGTTTTACAAATTCTGATATTCCATTACCAAATGATTTTCAAAATTTTTCAAATTATTTTGTTAAAAAATCAATTTATCAAGCTTTATCAACTATTCAAAATGAAAATAATGATTGTCCTTTACAAGTTAAAAGATTTTTATTAACAATCCTTAAATATAATGAAAATTCTAAAAATCCTTATTCAGATGCTTTTTATATTGGTCATTTAATTTCATGTTTAACAAATTCAATGATTTCAAACCCATTTATAACAAGTTTAATACAAATGAATGATGAGAATCAAGAATTTGTTAGAGAAGCAATCAGTGAAATATCAAGACATGAAAAATTAGATGAATGGATCCCATCATATAATTCTATAGTTGGTGTTGTTGCATTACAAGAGAAATTAAAATTGGAAAGAAAAGGATTACTTAAACTTGATCCAACACAATTATTATTACATACAAGATCTAATTTCCCAGATGATATTAGAATTAATTCTTTTAAAGGATTATTTCAAATTGGTGGGTTAAAAAATAAAGAAATTTTACATTATTTTTTTTTATTGACTCAATTTGAAAAAAATGAATATTTAAAATATCATTTTATTAATTCTTTTATAAATGCATTTGGAAGTGCAATAATTGATGGGTTTTCAAAAGATTTAGATGAAGAAGAATTGAATAAAGATATTAAAATTTTAATAGCTGAGGAATTGAAAAATTCAAATGATGATAATAATGGTTTAATTATAGTGGAAGAAAAAGTTAGTGATCAATTTAGTTCAAGAAAAGATCAAGTTGCTAAAACTTCATTAAAAGGTACAATTGATTTAATAAGAAGAGATTTTGGAAATTTTGAACCTTTAAAAATTGAAATTTGGTCAGCTTTAAAAAATCCTTTATTTAGTTTATCTCAAAAACGGATGCTATTTGATATTGTTTCAATTGTTTATCCAGCTTATGATTCATTAATAATAAAATTCCCAACACCAAGAGATAAAAAACTTGTTGCCACTAGATCTGGTTTAACCAATATTATTTTAAAAAGAGAAGGTCAATTTAAAATCAGTCTTTCTAAAAAATTGGTTATAACATCATCACCAAGTACACATTCAAGAACTAAATCTTTAACAAAACCAATAATTAAGTTATCAGCCAAATCTTCAGTTAATAATACACCAATATCAACCCCATCAACAATTCCATTTAAGAAAATTAAAAATAATTATAAACCAAATATCTTGAAAATTAAAAATCAACCATTACGTTATGTTAGTATATCAACTAAAGCAAAAACAATTACAGTTTCATCAACTCCAATTAAATCTGTTGAATCTGTTATTGATCAACCAAAACCAAAACCAAAACCAAAACTGAAACTAGTTTTAAAAGTTAATCCAAATAAATAGATCAAAAAAAAAAAAAGATCTACAATTATATTTTAATGAACCATTATATAATAAAAATAACAAAATTCATGAATTATATATATAATAATGTAATATCCTCCTTCTCTTTCTCCTTATCTCAATCTTTTATATGTATATGTATGTGTGTGTGTGTATATAAATAAATTGCATAATTATAATAAATCAACTATAAATTCCTTGAGTTAACAATTGGAATTGATCATATAATCTAGTATAAACACTTCCCAAACTTTTAGCAACTAAGAAATTCTCAACAAATGAATCACATTCAGTTTCAGATAAATGTAATTGAAATCTTTGTCTAAATTGAACACTTGTTTGTTCACCACTTTTAAAACAAGGTAAATTACTATCTTTTTGCATTAATTCAACCATTGTTACTAATAAATCAGCATTTTTACGTAATGATTTAAATGCTTCTTTAATATAATTTTTATAATTTTGGAAAGGTTCACCATCAATCCCACCTAATAATTCAACATATTCAAAAGTTAATTTAAAAGGAGCAGCTTCAAATCCAACAGAACCTGGTGAATTTGATAATAAAAATCCAAAATCAATATGAATTATATGACCTTCATTATCCAACATTATATTACCATTATGTCTATCTTTAATTTGTAATAAATAACAAATTATTGAATATGCAGCTAAACTTTTAGCAAAAGCATCTTGTGCTCTTTTATATTTAGTTGAATTTGGATCACCAAAAACTCTTTCAAAATGTTCAGTTAATGAACTAATCGTACCTTTTGGATTTTCACCATTTTCTATTGAAATTTTTGTTAAAGATTTTTTAATTGAATGAATTGATAATGCATTAGTTATAGTTTCAACTAAACCTGTATTTGCACTTGTAATTAAAATTCTCATTCTTTTAACCCAAACAGGAACATTATTATTTCTCCAAATAGTTGACATTGCTTGAATTAATTGTGAAGCAAAAGCTTCTTGTCTTAAATCATCACCAGTTTTAGCAATAACTGAACATAAATCCCAATTTTCTAAATGACCAAATTCACTACTTCTTCTAATCCGCTCTTTTTTAGTTTCCCAATCTTCACCTAAATAAGCAGTTGAATTTTTAGAAGAAACACCACCTAACTTTAAATCATTTTCTAATTTTCTTTCACCAGCAGCACCATGAATTGCTTCTAAATCTTTATAACCAAAATGATCTTGGAATGATTGCATTGATGTAATGATTCTTGCCTTAATTGCAGTTGTTTGATCAATTGGTAAAGTGTTTGAAGATGAATCCAATTGAGATAACATAACAGCAGCAATTCTCATTTGAGTTGCTAAATCAGAAGGATTTGAAGAATCACTTAAATTAAAATTATAATGAGAACTAAAATTTAAATCTGGAGTTCTTTCATCATTAATAATTGGGACTTTTGTTGATGAAGCAACTAAAACTTCATTTTGGAAAGTTACGATTTCTGATCTATTTGATAATTTAACAATTGATAAATCACCTAAATCAGCTTCAGCAATTTTATTTGTATAAGGTGACATTGATCCATTATTATTATTATTAGTGGTATTTTGATCAATATTATTTGAACTTGGTTGAATACCTAAATCAAAAATATAAGAATTTGTTGGTTTTTCATGTAATAAATGAATATTTTCTTCACTTGATGGATCAAAATCTAAACCATCATTTAAATATTCAATTAATAATAAAAATGGGACTCTTTCAGCAGAATTTAAAACAGCAGCTTCATTTGCAGCAATTTGTAAAACTTTATGAAACTTACCTCTTCTATTTGGTGGTAATAAAGTTGGAATATCAACTTCTGCAGGTAAATCTCTATTCATTAAAGATAATTCAGCTCTAAGTGATGATAATCTTGCTTCTTGAGGAACAGCACTTAATCTAATTGAAATTGTTTGTAAAGCAAATGCAAATTGAGTTTCACATCTAAAATAATTTGATTTTAATAATTTTATTTTAGCAGTTGTTGACATTAAAGATGGAGAAATATTTCTAATATTTGCACCATGAGATCCAGAAACTTTTCTTCCTCTAAAATTTTGATTTAAAAAAGGACTTGAATGTACTGAATTTGTTGGAGATGAAGGTAAATTTGCAGCAGAATTTGCTCTTTTTAAATCTGGCATTGATAATGAATTTTGATCATTTGGGAAACCATGAGTTAAAATTGGTGATGAAGCAGTTGATAAATCACCTGTTTCATAAAATTGATTATTTTTGTTATTATTTAAAATATCATTAGCAAATTTATTTCTTCTTTTTTGCATAAGATTATTTTCAGGGAAACTATCAACTCTATCAAAATTCAAACTATTTTCATCATTTTCATTTGGTAAAGTTTTTGGTAATTGTTTTCTATAAGATTCATCAACAGAAGTTCTACGTTCCACTGTATCATAATGATTATCTAATTTCCCTGAATTTCTTAAAGTGTTTTTCAAAGTTAAATTATCGGTCAATTTTGTTTTATAATTCTTCATTAATTCAAAAACAAAACTTTTTTGTTTTTTACCTTGAGATTTAGCAATTGGAGCAATATATTCACTTAATTGAGGTAAACCGAATGATGCAATCATAGCAGAACTTAGTACTATACAAGGTGCAATATTTTCTCTAAATTTTTTTGAAGGAGGTTGACCAATATTGAAAAGAATGTATTGTAAAGAATTCAATAATCTTCTTGCACTTTGGAAACTGTAACTATTTGGATCATCTGCTAGATCTGTTAGATGTGCTTGTAAATACCAAAAAGTTAATAATGCAAAATGAGGATGTTGAGTTGAAAGATCCAAAAGTAAATCTTCCAAAGCCATTGATTCTGTTTCCATTGTAACTAATAATTGACATAGTTGTGGTATAAAAAAGGATAAATCTTCAAACTTGAAAGTTCTTAATTTTGAACATAAATGATGATGAATTCCAATATTAGAAGCGTATCTTTTAAGGTAAGCAATGCACATGAACAACGAGCATTGTGGCGATTCTATGAATCTGAAAAGCATTGCGTTCCCACTCTGTTCCATTTTTTTTTTCCGTTGTAGTATCACTGTTTCAAATATGCCCAATTATCCAACTTGTTGTCTTTTTATATTATACGATTTTGTTTTGTTTTTATTTAAAGAAAAAAAAAAAAAAAAAAAAAAAGGATTCAAAACACAGTCAATGCTAAACTCCAAAACCCCGATAAAACAGCCAATTATTCTTGCTAAAATTCACCAACACAACAACCAAAAAATTTCTTGTGCAATTTGCAATTTGCCATCAAATAATTTGTGTGGAACTTTTTTTTTTGATTTTTATTTTCGTTGTTCTTTTTGAATTTTTTGATGAAAATGAAAATTTTGGCAACAAAAACTGCTTGAAACGGAAAGTTTAGCAAGAAAATTTGAGTTTAATTACTGAAATCGGAAGTTTTGGCAGGAAATTTAAAATACTTAAAAATTAATCAAATTGGAACAATTGATTCAAACATAAATTGAATCATTAGTGTTACAGGTGGCTAGTGGTTGTCAGTTGTCTATTTGCTTTTTTTTTTTGTGCTTTTGGATCTATTAAAAACCCTTTTTTTTTTGATAATTTAGTCAAAAAATTTATACCAATCTCTCACTTAAAACCTTCAGTTATACTCTCTATAAACCAATATCATCAAAAGCATTAGAACAACCTACAAAAAAAAGCAAGAATTAGAGTTAGTCCTGTTTGATTATATTTTATTTATGCCCAAATCTTCAACAATTAATTCTTTTTTTTCTTCTTTTCTCCATCTTCATCATTTTCATGTTTTCTCTTTTTTTCTTTCTTTTCTTTCTTTTCTTTCTTCTCCTTTTTCTCTTCTTTATCCTTTTTCTCTTTTTTCTCTTTTTTCTCTTTAATTAAAGAACTTTCATATTTCTCTTCTTCTGGTGCAATATATTGTTTCAATTTCTCTTCATCTTTTAAAGCTTTATTCTCAGCTTGTTTAATCTTCTTCTCATCCAATTCTTTTCTTTTCTTTTCAGATTTTTTAAGGAAATATTCACCACTTTCAATTTGTAAATCAATTTTTCTAGGTAATTGAGCAGGTGGGAATGGTGTATAAATTTTCTTTTCTTTCTTTTTACCTTGTTCATCAATACTTTGTTTAGATTTCTTACGTTGAACATTTTTCTTTTTAAACATTGGTAAGAATCTTGACCAATCTTCTTTAGCTAATTCTGGTTTTTTCTGTAATTCTCTTTTAATCATTAATTCTTTAATATGATAAATTGGATGTATATTTTTCATACAATCTTCAACGATTTTTCTAACTTCTTTTAATCCTTTATATGGACCCATGGCACTAACGGTGTTACCTTGAACCAAAATATAACATTTAGTTAATAATTCCAAAGCTTTTAAAGTATTACCATTTGGTCCAACCAATCTTTGTCTTCTTTTAACAAATCTATCTTTATTAGCAACAAAATTACCAATTTTAATAATATCACAAGCATAATCATCTTGTAAAATCTTAACAGCTTGAGGAAATGGAACTGATCTAGCTAATAATTTAATTAAATCTCTTGCTTTTAAAATAATTGCAGGATCAAAAGTTTTTCTAGTTGTTTTAACGGTCATTGAACCTTCCACTAAATCAAGAGTACAAGCAATATGATGTGTTTGTAAAGCTTTAGTTACATCTCCCCAAACTTGTTTTAAATAAACTTCACGATATTTAGGAAATAAAGTGACAAAAACAGATTCTTCTGCAAATGCCTGTCCTGAGACGTTGTCTTCTGGTTTAAATTCGTCAATTTTCCACTTGTCAATATCTGGAGTGTCCCAAGGCTTGTCTTTGTTGTGATGTGAAACCATTTTCTTGCTTTTTGTTTTTTTGACTTTATTTGTAGTATTAAAAAGGATTTTTTTTTTTTATTTCATCTCATCGCATTAAAAAAAAATTTTTTTTTTTATATACCAAAAAAAAAAAATAAAAAATAAAATAAAATAAAATTTAAAACTTTATAAATCTTCTTGAAAAGCTAGATGAAAAGATGAACAAGAAACAAAAAAAATCAACAAAAGTCATTAAAAAAAAAAAATCAGTTAAAAAGACGAAATCTGAAGCAAAATCTACAATTTCTAAAATCCAGAAATTAGAAACCAAAATTGATTTATATGATATCACAAGAAGTTTAAAAACTAATAAAATAAATGATAATGATAAAAATATTACATTACATGCAAGATCGTTAATTGATGATCATAAGAAAGATGTTAAATTACAAAAAGATATTAAAGAAGCTTCAGCTAAAGTGGAAAATGATATTGAAAAACAATTGGAATTGATTGGTGGGTTTAATCTATGATGTTGAGTTTTGGAGGCAATCATTTATAAAAGAGATTTAATTGGATTGCTCCTGGTAAAGGTGGAGCATGAGAGCACTTAAGCTTAAAGCTAGAAAACGAGACTGTAATATTTCATACAGGAAAGAATAAGAAGAAGAAATAAAAAATAAAAAACTAAAAATGCTTATAAGGCTGTAAATATTTGAGAAAGTATGCTTCAATACTGTCAGACATTCTTTAGTGTGTAAAAAATTGAATGAAAATAACTAACCTTTTTTTTTTAGGGAATATTTTATTAGTTTTATAGACTGACCCAATTAAAACATCACAAAACAATAATTAGATCCTGGGAGAAAGGAATTAATAAATATTGTACAGCTAGTTAATCAATCAAATGATCATGAAATATTCAATCATAGCTGTAATTTAACGTCTTCAAAATCAGTTATAACAATATTATAGTCAATGTTAATTTATATTAAATTAATTGTGGCAAGTGAATAATTTTTATTAAAAGAAAACAATTTAAAGTAGTTGTTAAGCTTTAAATATTTTAGTGGCCTAGTAGTGCCAGCCAGGCAATTGGTATTCTTAATTTAATTGTATTCAAAAGACTTTATTAATATAATTTATAGTGTAGTTATATACTATTTACTACAATGATACTACAATACTACGTACCTTTAATAGTAAAATATAAAATATTCCTGCAACAACATCCCAATTAGGTAATACCATCCTGCAATAAATTCCACAAACAGCAACTTGACACATAATCTCACGCCAGAACTACCAAATTGGTACTAAAGGTACTAAAACATATATAACTTTTTCAATTTTGCTTCAATTTTAATTTTGAAAAAACTTTTATAATCCTCTCATTCACACAAATATCATCATTTTATTTTATTTTATTTATTTCAATTGTTTTATTTAATTATAAAAATTCAAATTTATCAAAATCTTCACATGTTAAAAAATCTCAAAAAAAAATCTCAAAAAATTTCATGTGAAACTAAAACTTCAACAACGAAAATTTTTTTTCTTTCTTCCCTTTTATAATAATATTTCACTTCTATTCTCTTTAAAAGTATTTTAGCTGTGCAAATCTTTATAAATTCCCTTGCAATTACTTTATATCTTTAAAAAGAAATAAATTAAAAAAAAAAAAATTGCTTTTTGCAGCTGATATCAAAGATTATCATTAAAAATTGCTGCTCAATTTCATTTAATTGAAAAGGGTTTACTTGTGATACAAAAGAAAACTTTACAAGATGTCTGATTCTACCATAGAAAAACAAGATCAAGTCATCACATCAACAGGAACTGAACCCCATTCATTAAACTCTCTAAATATAATAAGAAAAGATGAAGAATCAAATGCAGATGAATCTCTTCTTAACATTGATGATCTAAGATTGAAACAAGATGGATATACCCCAGAATTACGTCGGAATTTTGGTCTTTGGTCATTATTAGGTGTTGGTTTTGGTTTAACAAATTCATGGTTTGGGATTTCTGCATCATTGGTTGCTGGTATTAGTTCTGGTGGTCCTTTATTAATCGTTTATGGAATCATCATTGTTGCATGTGTCTCTTCATGTATTGGTGCTTCATTATCTGAATTAGTTTCAGCTTTCCCTGAAAATTCTGGTGGTCAATATTATTGGACTTTTAAATTAGCTCCAAAAAAATATAAACGATTTTTAGCTTATTTAGATGGAAGTTTTGCTTATTTTGGTGCTGTTTTCACTTGTGCTTCAACAACTTTAGCTGTTGCTCAAGCATTGGTGGGAATGTACGTTTTAGGAACTGGTGATCCAACAAAAGCTGCTAAACAATGGCAAGTTTTTGTATGTTTTGAAGTTTTAAACATTTTCATTGCAATGTTTAATATGTGGGATAAACCATTACCTCATATTGCTCAAGCTGCTTTATATACATCATTATCATCATTTGTTATCATCACAATCACCGTCTTAATTTGTTCAAGAGGTAATTATCAATCTTCTTCTTTTGTTTTCAAAGAATTCACTAATGCTACTGGTTGGTCTTCTTCTGGAATTGCATTCATTGTTGGTTTAATTAATCCAGCTTGGTCTTTTTCATGTTTAGATTGTGCAACTCATATGGCTGAAGAAATTTTTGAACCTGAAAGAAAAATCCCAATTTCAATCATGGCAACTGTGGCAATTGGTTTTGGTACTTCATTTTGTTATTCAATTGCAATGTTTTTCTCTATTCAAAATTTAGATCAAATTTTATCTTCAACAACTGGTGTTCCAATCTTGGATATTTTTTATCAAGCTTTAAATAATAGACATGGTGCATTATTTTTAGCATCTTTAATTGTCCTAACTTCTTTTGGTTGTACAATTGCTTGTCAAACATGGCAAGCAAGATTATGTTGGTCTTTTTCTAGAGATCAAGGTTTATTAGGTTCTCGTTATTGGGCAAAAGTTAATAAAACAGTTGGGTTACCAATTAATGCTCATTTAATGTCTGTGTTTTGGGATGCAGTTATTGGTTGTATTTATATGGGTTCTACAACAGCTTATAATGCTTTAGTTACTGCATGTATCACTTTTTTATTATTTTCATATTCAATTCCAATCTTATGTTTACTTTATAGAGGGAGAAATTCAATTAAACATGGTCCATTTTGGTTAGGTCCAGTTGGTTTATTTGCTAATATTGTTACATTAGCATGGACTGTTTTTGCAGCAGTTTTCTTTTGCTTCCCATTTACTATGCCAGTTGAATCAAGTTCAATGAATTATGCATCTGCTGTTCTTGGTGGTTTTACAATTTATGCTATAATTTATTGGTTTATTAGAGCAAAACGTACTTTTGCTAAAAATCATGATTTAGATAAAGAATTCCCAGATGATTTTATCATTAAAAAGGAATAATAATTTATATCCATTATAATGATATTGTTGTGTTGTGTTGTGTTGTTTTTTTTTTATTTGTTTGCTACAATTTTGATTTCTCAGGTTCATATATATTTATAATTAATAATAGACACATATCCATTCAACATTGTAATTGTAAACAAACACCAGGTATAATTCCTCTTGATTCATTAATATAATTATTTATTCCATTCCCATTACTTATAATATCCTCTGAATTATTACTGATTATTGGTTTACCAAATTCATCACATTTCTCAACTAAACACCAACCATCTGTATGTCTTGCCAATATTTTATAAAATTCCCCAATTTTAATACTTAATTCATCAGTTAAATTTCTTTTATAATTTTTAATAACTTTATAAATTTTTTCATCTTCAAATGGATTATTATTATTATTATTGATATTTGAATTAATAATTGAAATATCTGCAGGTATATCTTCTTTAATTAAATGTTTCAATCCATTTATTGATAAATTTTCATTAACAAATTTACTCATTGGTCGATGTGGTAAAGGTTTATTATTATTATTATTATTATTATTATTATTAATTTTAATTATTGGTTGTAATTTTGGTACAATATAATTTTTTGAATTTGATGATACATTTAAAACTTGTTTTGAAATTTTTTCATTTATATTATTATTTGGTTCAATTTCTGATTCATATTTTGTTGATCCATTTGTACTAAATGAATAATTACTTGAATCGGAATTTTCAGGTTTTTTATAATTATAAATTGGTTCAGGTGTTTTAATAAATGTTTGTGTTGTAGAATTAATTGTTTTCTTAAATTTTAATTTAAATTCTTTTAATGTAGCACTTAATGGAGTTTTAGGAATTTCAACATCTTTTGAAAAATCATCTCCACTATTAAAAGTTTCATATTTTTCTTCAACATTTTGATCAATTTGATTATTATTATTATTATTTGAAGGATAATTTGGATCCATTGATTTAGCTTTATTTAAAAACCATTTACTTAATGGTGAATCATATCCCCAATTTGGATCAGGTTTAATAGAATTTGGAATTTTATTAATACTAGTATTTGATTCATTAAATGTATAAGGATGAGGAGACGGGTTTTTTTTAGCTTTAACTTGATACATTGCTCTAACATTATTATATGGAGAATCTATAATTGATTGTTTATATTGGAAATTATTATCATATTTATCCATGAAAACTTGATCTGTATTGAATTGTGCTGCTGATTTTTTAATTTTAATAAAATACCATATAACAAATCCTAATATTATTAAACCAAAAACTCCAACTGGAATACCAATAGCTAAAGCCACTGTAGAATTACTTTTATTTGAAGAATTATTTGTAGCTTCATTAAATAAATTTGAAAAACTACCTGAATGTGAACTTGTTAAACTTGTTGTTGTAGCTGTGGTGGCAAGTGCTGTAGATGTTATAGTAGAGACAGTGGATACACCTTTTCCTTGAACCACCATTCCTTGTATTATATTGGTTTGAGTTGCACTTATAGTAGATGTAGTTTTGCTCGTTAAAAACACAGTTGATAAAGTTGTCATTTTAGTTCTAGTTGGCCAAAACGAAAAAAAAAAACTCAACAGACAGACAGACAGCAACACATTTTGAATGGAAATTGTGGTTTTAAATACTTCATTTGATCAGTCTCATCACAGACAAGTTGTCGTTTCAAATATGTTTCAGAAATTATGAAACATATTTAAATTAAATGTTAATTTTGGCACATAAATAATTTTATGTAATGAGACAGTCAGCATTTTGACTTATATGCTAATATTAATATTATAATTACTACTAGGCTCTAGCTGGATAGAAATGATTGAGGTGGAGGTCCTAGAGATGGAAAAAGAAGAAGAATAAAAGTTACAAGACTCAAATTCAAAATCAAAACATTAAAATAAAATAAAACCAAACCAAACCAAAACCACTATATTAGAAAAGACCAAAATTAATTTTTAATTAAGCAATAATAATCCAGAATTTCTCCCACAAATTTTTTGGAGCTTCATCTTCCCATACAATTTCATCAATTTCTCTTCTATCTGTATCAATATCAACATCATCCAAACCAACTATAATTGGACCTTTGAAAAAAATTTGAAATCCAATCCAAACAACAAAAAATAAAATAACTGAAACATAAGCAGTGAAAAAATCACTTGTATGAAATCCATTAATAAATGAACTAAATCCATTAATTATGATAATTAAAACAATGAAAAATGTAGCATAATAAGCTCCATATGGCATAAATTTTGCTTTAAATGGTAATTCATTTCTTGTCATACCACGATGTTTTAAAGTTTGCATAAATCTAATATGTGAAATACAAATAAATAACCAAGCAAATAATCCAGCAACTGCAGTGATATTTAATAACCAATTGAAAACAGTATTACCATTATTTGAAACAACTAAAAAACCTAATAAACCAAATGCAGCAGTAAATAAAACACTTAAATATGGAACACCATGTTTTGTTGTCCATGATAAAAATTTTGGTGCTAATGAATTTTGTGCTAATCCATACAATACTCTTGAACCAATATAAACATTTGAATTACCTGCTGAAATAATTGTTAATAAAATAACTGCATTAAAAATATCTGGTAAAATTTTGGTTCCACTATTATTAATTGCAATAATAAATGGAGAAGCAGAAACATAAGAATCTGTTGAATTTAAAGCTGGATCATTAAATGGAACTAATAAACCAACAAAAAATAATGATAAAATATAAAAAAATAAGATTCTAAAGAAAACTTTATTAATGGCACTTGGAACTGATTTCCTTGGATTTTTACTTTCACCAGCTGTAACACCAGCTAATTCAGTACCTTGATAAGTAAAAGCTGCATTAACTAAAGAAGAAACCCAACCAAGGAATCTTCCCTTTGGAACACTTGCAACTAAAATACCTGGACCCCAAGGACCTGGATTTCTCCAATATCTAAAACCAACTGGACCTGTTTTACCACCTCCACAAACCATAACTAAACTATAAATTAAAAATCCCATTATGGCAATAACTTTAATACTTGCAACCCAAAATTCAATTTCTCCATAATATTTAACTGGGAATAAATTACCAAATGTTAAAATCACCCAAAAGATTCCAATCCATGCAGCTAATGGTACAGCATCAGTCCAATATTGAATGATTTGTCCCACCACTGATAATTCTAAAGCATATGTAATACACCATGAAAACCAATACATATAACCATTAGCAGCACCTAATGATGGAGATAAAAATCTTTTACTGAAAACTGTAAATGATGAAGTAACTGGAATAAATGTAGCCATTTCACCTAAACTTTGAGTAACACAATAAACAATTGTCCCCATGAATAAATATGCAATTAACATTAATACAGGACCTGCATCAGCTAATGGTGATGCAGTACCAATAAATAAACCAGTACCAATTGTACCACCAAGTGCAATCATAGAAATATGTCTTGGTTTTAAAGCACGCTTAACTTCAGTATCTCTAACATTTCCAACTTGTTCCAAACTTGTAATGGAATCATTTAATTCACCTAATTGTGAAAAGCTTGTAGAACCTGATTTCATATTATAATTATTGGGACTTTCATCAGTACTTGATTTTTCAACAGTATAATTCCCCAATTCTAAATCTTTTGTATGGTAGTCAAGAGCAGAAGAAGCAGCCATTTTGGTATATTTGTGATTGTTGTAGTTGGACAAATTTGACACAGCAACAAGAAACTTGTTCCAATGTAGTGTGATATTTTTATTATGAGTAGTTATTATTTTTGCTTTGAGATGACTGAGAGGGAATAAAACACCTGTTTTGGTGAGTTCTTCTGAGAGTAAAATTCCACAAACACACAAAGCACCACTAATTAATAGCAAAGTTGTGGAGAGAAATGGATTTAATGAGGTCAAGAGAAGTCACAGTGTTTATATACAATGTACGGGGTTTTGATAGTTGAAATTTTTTTTTTTTTCATTCTTTTCTTTTTGCTTTATTCGCTGAGCAATGAGCTTATCATCTGACATCAACCAGTCCTGTGTTAGCTGTAGAACAACGCAATATGAGCACGATATTTTATTTTAAAATGTACTGGAAATTGGAGTTTTGAAAAATTGGTTCCATTGTAGAGTTGCAGTGATCTCGGTGTTGTTGGTGGCAGCGAAGAAAGCGTTGTTGTAGCATAGATTTGAGTGGTATTCGCTGTAATTATAACTTAGCTGACGAAAAAGATCAGGATTAAGCACCAGTGCACAAGACAATAATTACAATTTACGGCGTTGTGTGCTATTTAGCTGACCACTGACCAGTACTAACTTGCAAATGCCCAGTGCTGTAATCTCAGGAATTTTATTCCTTTTAGGAGGTTCAAAGTAGCAGCAGCAGCAGCAGCTTCAAAGCAGGAGTTTGGTGTGTAGAGCAGCTAGGAAGATAGCGATTTTTGGCTACAGACAGCTATGCGATCCACCAGAGTTGCTCTTGCCTACCAGCTTGCTACTTGCAACTCAACTATGTAGTTGTAGCTTTCAATAAATGAAGTTTCAAAAGTAAGGCACCAACCGTTGAGAGTTCATGCACACTTGCATTCTGACGGCATCTCAGAGTCCAGACGAATTGAATTGCTTTTGAAGAAGCGTCTTTTTGAAGACCAAAAACACTCAAATTTATTCGTTTAAAAAGATGTTCCAGCAGCTATATAGTTAATGAATTCAAGTACACACTCCTCTACTCTCTTCTCCTAGTCTTCAACCCTCTACAAACCACTTCATTTCTCTATTTCTTCAAACAAAAACATTAAAAGCCGTATATGTTAAACTTGCATAAAAAAGGCCAAAATTTATATATGGCACAAAAAAAAAAATTATTTCACCAACATTTAAATACAGAAAAATGTTTCCTGCTTGACTTTAAATTCACTTCAAGTTCCTCCTCAATGACACAGGTGACTTATAAAGCTAAAAAAAATACTCACTCCGAAACTCTTTCATCACTCAATTTTATATAATTTTTTTTTTTTTTTTTTTTAACTCTCTCTCTCTCTCTCATTCATACTAGACAACATCTGACAATATGTCTACCGATCTAGAGAAAAACGAAGATTTCGACATCTCAACTAAAATCATACCCACATCAACAAACAACCACATCAAAGATGAAATCCATAACTTAACACCAATTCAAAATTCTTCAGAATCTTCAGATTTGTTTTTAAAAGATTCAATAACTCATGATGAAATTGCTCATGGTACTGTTAAAGATACCCAAGTGAAAAGAGCTTTAAAACCAAGACATATTTCTATGATTGCCCTTGGTGGTACAATTGGTACTGGTTTATTTGTTGGTATAAGTACACCAATTAGTGAAGCTGGTCCTGTAAATGCCTTAATTACTTATTTATTTATGGGTTCAATTGTTTATTGTGTTACTCAAAGTTTAGGTGAAATGGCTACTTTTATTCCAGTTACTTCTGCATTCACTGTCTTCAATGCAAGATTTTTATCTCCAGCATTAGGTGTTGCAAATGGTTATATGTATTGGTTTAATTGGGCAACTACTTTTGCTGTAGAAATTTCAGTTATTGGACAAGTCATTCAATATTGGACTGATGCAGTACCATTAGCTGCATGGATTGCTATATTTTGGGTCTTAATAGTTGCAGCAAATTTCTTCCCAGTTAAATATTATGGAGAAATTGAATTTTGGGTTGCATTTACTAAAGTTGTTGCAATTGTTGGTTTTTTACTTTATTCATTAATCATTGTTTGTGGTGGTGGTAAAGAAGGTCCAATTGGCTTTAGATATTGGAGAAATCCAGGTCCTTGGGGTCCAGGTATCCTAGTTAAAAATGTCACTACAGGAAGATTTCTTGGTTGGGTTTCTTCATTAATTAATGCTTCTTTCACTTATCAAGGTACTGAATTAGTTTGTATTTCAGCAGGTGAAGCTAAAAACCCAAGGAAAACTGTTCCAGCTGCAATCAATAAAGTTTTCTTTAGAATCTTGTTTTTTTATATTTTATCATTATTCTTTTTAGGTTTATTAGTTCCATTTAATGATCCAAGATTAAGTTCTTCAACATCAGTTATTGCATCATCACCATTTGTCATTGCCATTAAAAACGCAGGCACACCAGTTTTACCACACATTTTTAATGCAGTTGTTGCCATTACAATTGTTTCAGCTGCAAATTCAAATGTTTATGTTGGATCAAGAATCTTATATGGTTTAGCATTATCAGGTAATGCACCAAAACAATTCAAATATGTCACTAAACATGGTGTTCCATATTGGGGGGTTATTTCTACTGGTATTATGGGTTCATTAGCATTTATGGTCACATCAGATAATGCAAATGTCGGCTTCAATTGGTTAATTAATATCACCACAATTGCAGGTTTATTTGCATGGTTTTTCATTTCAATTTGTCATATTAGATTTATGAAAGCTTTGAAATCTCGTAATATCTCTAGAAATGAATTACCATTCAAAGCAAAATTTATGCCATATGGAGCTTATTATTCAGCATTTTTTGTTATGTTAATTATCATTATTCAAGGTTATAGTTCATTTTTCAATGGGTTCAATGTAAGTGATTTTTTTGCAGCTTATATTTCAGTTATTTTAATGGTTGTGTTATGGGTTGCATGTCAATTTTATTATAAAGGACCATGGTTTTTACCATTAGATCAAATTGATATTGATACAGATAGAAGAGAAATTGATAATATTGTTTGGGAAGATGAAGCTCCAAGAAACTTGTGGGAAAAATTTTGGAATTATGTTGCTTGAATATCCAGTTTTATGATTTGTACTAAAATGTTAGTTTTGTAATTAATTAATGATTCTTATTTTGTGAAATAATTTGGCTTGTAAAAATAATACCCACCTATGGTTGTAAATTCAACAAATCTTTTGTTGAAATATCTTGATGACTCTTGATCCCAATATACTATAATTATTTATAAACAATTTAAAACCAGAAACACAACAAACTGAACAATAATAAAACATAATTTTCATAGCTAATAGATCTCTAAATAGAAAACACTGAACAGTAAGTAGCTGTAAATTCCACTGCTTTGCAAATCTCATCTGAGAATCGAGATCTCTAATAAAATTGAGAGAAATAATTGAAGAAAATCACCAAATTTGATTCAAATAAAAAGCCTTTTGATACCAAAAAACGCTCTTAAACAGCCATCACCACAGTCAGCCTAGCTCAATTACTGCAACAACTGGCAATCTCACTATCTTTTATAATTTATTTCCAAAATGAATAATAAAAATATCAAGTTTTAACCAAATTGATGGTTGTTTGAGCTCTAAATTCAGTTGGTTCTACCTAAGATACTATTTATTAATCTTTGCAAAATTATGTTCTGGTGCTTTATTATGTGTCTTTGTTAATCAGGGTCAATTCCGGCTTAAAATCAATTAATAACGAACAGCTCAATATCTTGATTGCTAGTATTGTGATGAACAACACTGCTTTGAGTATCATCATGTTTTTATCATTATACTCGTTTGTTGTATAACAATGTTATATGGGATTTTAATAACAGCACCATTTTTATTCCTAAGAATTATTTATTTGATTTGTGGTGCTTTTAAATAAATTTATAATTCAAAATTCGACCAATATTAATTCTGATTCTGATTCTACAGCTGAATTAAAGGCTAATGTCATTGATGTTTAATTTTCTATACAACTATCATATCTTTTCTCATGAATTTATATGATATTGTATAAATTTTGGTTTGTATCTTTAATATTTGAAAATTGAATCTATTTTTTATATTTTATTCTTCTTCATTAATAGTTGTAGTTGAATTAGCCTTGAATTCATTATTTTGAACTTGAATGTTTGTTTCAGATTGTGATTGTCTTCTTCTTAATCTATGCTGTTGTCTTAATAGTTGTGCTTTACTCAACTTATCTTCATCTTCAACACTTGTATTCCCACCTCTTAATTCCTGCAATAGATTTCTTGCTCTAAATCCAACATCCTCTTCATTAAATGTCTCTTGTTGTTGCTGTTGCTGTTTTTCTGATAAACCTGAATTTAAATCTGGTAATGACACCGAAGTTGTCATGTTTTGAGGTGATGTCAAACCACTAACAATATCTTCTGTTATAACTGATGGCGAAGATTCTGGTTCAAATTCATCATTTGTAATATCACTATCAATATCAGTGGATTCTTTCTCTTTTTCTTTTTGTAACAATTGTCTTGCTTGTGCTCTTCTACGTGCTGTTGATGCTGCTCCTTTTGCCGGCCCAGCAGCTTTCAACTTCTCTAATAATGCATCCATTACATTTTCTTCATTAGCAGAACCATCAACTGATGATGAAGCGTTATTAATGGCCTTTTTAGCTTCCTCCTTTTTAATAGATTCTTCCAATAATTTCTTTCTTTGTAAATAAACCCTTTCTTCTTCCTCTCTAGCTAAATTCTCCTTTTGAGATTTCTTATAATCATTAATAAAATCAACAAATTTTTTAAAAAATGAATTTTTAGCAAATGAATCTTGATAATCTTCTCCAAAAAAATTCATTAATTTTTCAAATTCTGTTAATGTAATTTTAGTTTGATCTTTTAATAATTCTGATTTCTTTTTAGCTTCAGGTAAAACTGGTAAAACTTTACTTAAAACTTTATCCATTGGATGGAATTTACTTGAATCACTTAAATTTCCAATATCAATTGATGATTGAACATTCTTAATACTTTGAATATAATCTTTTGAATCAGTTGTTAATTGTTCAATAGAAATTTTGGAAACTTCTTGACATTTACTAATTTCTTCCAAAAAATTTTCAACTTCTGGATATGTTGTTCTAACAATTTTTTCAACATAATGTAAAAATGTCATATTATTTTTATCATTTTTCATAAAAGTTAACCTTTGTAATGTATTTAATTTAAAACCTTGTGCTTGTTTATTTGTATCATTCATATAATTACCAACCGCTAAAATTATATCAAATAATTTCCTCAAATTTTCAGAATTTTGAATACTTTCTGTTGCTTCATCAATTTTTCTATGCTTACTAACTAAATCATGATATTCTTTCTCATATGAAGTAATGACTCTAATTGCTCTCATTCTTGACGGCCAATAATCTTGCAAATTGAAAAATAATTCCAAATATAATCTATCAGATCTTTGTAATTCATTCGGATCTTTCTCGGGAAATTTTTCTGATCCTCTTGTCCAATCAGTTCTATAAGGTTCTAAATTTCTTGCAACTCCATTTGGAATTTCTGATAATTCTGGTTTACTTAAAAATTCAATAACTGCAACATTTTCTAAAATTGGTCTTTCACATCTTAAAATTTTATTAACTAATTGTTCTTCACTTAATGACGAAAACATATGTAAATTGATTTGAAATTGTTGAGAAATATCTCTTGATAAAAATGTTAATTTTTCAACTTCTCCTGCTTTTTTACCAGATAATTTCTTGATTTCTTTTGCTGCAAAAATATTTTCTAATTCATCAAATATACCTTTGTTTAATAGATCATTTGCAACTTTTTCTGGTGCACTATTTTCCCAAACTGAATTTTCTGTATTTTCAATTTTTTCCCAATGCAATTGTTTTAATTTAGTTTTTGGTCTTGGATATTTATCAAATAAACTTGGTGATTGTGGTAATAATGGAGTTGAAAATCCTGATTTGGTCTTTGGAGTTGGGAATGGTGGAGGTGGAGGTGGTAAACTAGAGCTTGAAAAACCTGGTAATGGAGGTGGAGGAGGAGGAGGCGGTGGAGGAGGTGCTCCACTACTAGTTCCACTACTAGTTGACAAATCAGATAATAAACCTGGTAATGGAGGAGGTGGTGGAGGAGGCGGTGGAGATCCTGAATTTGGTTGTAATAAAGATGATGATGTTGGATCTGCTGCTGGTAAAATTGATGTAGGAAATGGAGGAGGAGGTGGTGGTGATGGCTGTGGTGATGAAAGTGATGTTCCAGATGCAACAGAAGTACCAATAGTTGCTTTTCCTGTTGATGGCTCAATTTCATTAGATTCAGAATCAGAATCAGAATCAGAACCAGATAACGATAATGCAGGAGGTATCTTCTTCTTCTTTTTTGTTTTGATTTGAGCATGTTCATCAACATCAAATGAATCTTCATCACTTGATTCACTTTCTTTAATAGAAACATTTTTCTTAATCTTGATGGGTTCAGTTCTACCAACAGTTGATTGTAATTCATTTAGGAAAGAAGGATCAAATCCTTTATTCTTATGAATTTTATCAACAACAATTGATTTTCTATGAGAATATTCAGGATGTTGTTCTGGTTGTTTTTTACCAGTAATATATTTCTTCTCCAAATTCTCTAAAAATGATTTTGAAGCACTAACCTCATTTGATAATTGTAAATTATTTTCCAATGATTCAGTTAATTTTTCAATTTCATCTAATTCTTTATTTAAATCATCTGGATTTAAAGATTTTGGATCTAATGAATGATATTGTTTTAAATCAATTTCTGAAGTTGATGAACCATTTTCTGAACCTAAACTCAAAGAGTTGAAATTTGAATCTAATTGAGCAAATCTTTTTTGAGTTTCTCTCAATCTTTCTAATGCAATTCTTCTCTTTTGTTCTAGTAACTCTCTATCAGCTGAGTTCATATCAAATTTCAGAATATCATTAGATTGATTTTGTATTAATTCTAATTTTTTCTTTAATTCACTTAATTTTGCCAAATCTTCTTTTTTGGTTTCTTCAGATGTTTTTTTCTTTATTGGTGAAATCATTGAAACTTCGGGTTTTTTGAAATTCACAAAATTAGTCATTTCCAGTTCTCTTGCCTGTTGTTCAATATCCTCCATTTGATTTCTTAAAGCTCTTAATCTATTATTTGGTTCAATTGCACCATATTTCTTGGTATCAAATTTATTTTGAAGTTTCTTTTTGGTGATTTGATTTTTCAATTTATCAACAATTTCAGAGTTAACAGGAGAAACTGCTGTTTTGGAAGAATCAGTGGTTGAACTAATTGGAGATTCTTTATTGTTTAATAAGATCAACATTTCTCTCATTTCAGATTCTTGTTCATGTCTTTCCAAAAGATATCTTCTTTTCAACTCTTCTAATTCAGTTGATAAAATATCATTTAATCTTCTTTGTTTAGACAAAACAATTTCCTGTTCTTTTAATTCCTCTTTCATTTTATCAAACATACCATCAGAACCTAAAGCAATTTGTCTTGCCAATTCATCACGTTCAGCAATAGCTTCCTCGGCTTTCTTAGTAGCTTCTCTTGATTCTAAAATGGCTCTTCTTGCAACATCATCAGTTTGTAAACTATCATATAATTTATGAATAGCAACATTAAGAGTAACATCATCATCAGAAGTAGCACCCATGGTAATATTTGAAATTAATCCATCTAATAATCTATAAGATTGTGTTGTTTGAACTGAATCACCAGAAACACCATTATTGACTTGATTTAAAAATAAACGTTGGATAGAAGAACGTAAATATAAACCGGAATCAGTATTTTCAATGTTTTTCCACAACAGTTTCATCAACGAGACAGGATCATTCATATCAATATCAGTACCTAGTTTTGCTTCTGTTATTAAAGTATCATAATCTTGAGCCTCTTCATCTTCAAATTCTCTAATTTTATGATTTATAACTTCATTTTCCAAACTTTGGAATTTCTTAAAAATTTTTTGTAAGCCAGCAGTTTTCAATTGAGCTCTAATATGAGAACGTTCTTTTGGGTCATTTGAACAAGAAACAACGGATTTAATTAAAATGATTGTAGCGACTGAATAATCAATCAATTGGTTTTCAATATTACCACCATTTGATTTTAACTCATCACTCGCTCCAACTAATGAGCCTAGTTTACCACGACCTTGTAAAGTTTTATCAACAACTTTTAACCACTGTTCAAATCTTTTATATTTCCCAGCACTTGAAATGATTGGTTTATTTTCATTTAATAGTGAAGTTCTTTTAGATGGTGATTTTTGTGGAGATGGAGGATTAGAGCTTGTTTGTTGTAAATGAATCTGTTGTTGATCTGGAGCCATAGAATTCAAAGCTTTTAACACTTGTTGATAACCATCTTGTGGGTAACGATGTGCAAAAAAAGTTAACATATCACTTGCTAATCTTCTTGTTGATAATTTTGGTGATATTAAACTTCCTGCAATGGCCGGTATCACAACTTTTGATTCTAAAGCATGATCTGCACCCATGGTGTTACTAAGGACGGTTTTCAAAGATCTAACTAATGATGCTTCTTTTTCAATCAATTGTTCATTTGTTTCTTCTCCAGCAATTCTTAAATGTAGTTGTTGCAAAACTGTTGCTAATGCAATGGTACCTTGAGCGTCTATAAACTGTTTAACCCAATCCATTGGTTCCGTTCTTAGACTGACCCATAAATTACCTAGTTGTTTAACGGTAATCGTATTGTTCATCAACAGCCGTACAAAAGCTTCAGGAGTTTTGATTGTTCTTTCTTGTTTTCTATGTTCACTTAAAGCGTCTTGTTGAACAAGCATCCATTTTTTAGATAATGAATACTGTTTCATTTGCTGTTTAGCAATTTCAGGTAATGATTTGAAATCTCTTTTCTCCATCAATTTATTGAACAACTCTTCAATTTCCCAACTTTCTTTTGGCTGTTCCATTACCGGATCAATAAAATGTGATAATGATGGATTAGAATATGTTGATGCATTAGTTGTTATTTTTGTCAAAGGGTTAGTCGTATTAGATGGTTGACGTGAATGTGAAGTGTTCAAACTGGAAGAGACGGGACCAATTGTAGACGATCCCGAGCCCATGGAGTTGTGTGTGTTTGTTCTGTTCAAAGACAGATTAGATGCTGATGCGACTGAAGATGTAGATTGTCCTAATGAGGGAGAAGGGTCATAGTACGACAAATTAGAGCTGTTCAAAGTTGTGCTTCTGCTCAGACCTCTGTTCTTGTAGATGGAGTCGCCATTGAGCGGAGACTCGGAATGGTTCTGTGTATAAGGCTTCCTCAAAGTCTTCGGGCTGATGAGCTGTGGACTGGAGATCACTATAGGATGGGAATGCTGGTCGCCGCCAGTTTTGGTGCTTCTGGACAGTTTTCTGAAATTCTGAAGCAGCGACGACGAGCTGGATTTGTGCTGCACGGAGCTCTGCTGTTCGCGGAGATCAGACCGCAGTGAGTGCTGTGCGTCGTCTGTGTCTCTCTTGCTCATCGCTGGTTGTGTAGCGACGCGGTTGTCGTTGATTTTTGTTTTGTTTGATTTTGTTCGATTTTGTTTTGTTGATTTTAATAAAATAATTGAATAGGAAAAGCGAGAATTTGAGGAATATATTTTGCCACTTTATAATATTTGAAATAGGAGTCAGCAGGAAGGAAGAAGAAACAGCAAGAGATGGAGGAAGAGAGCAAAAGAGTCTCGATGCAGGTCACGTCGTTGTCCACACAGCTCATTGAGAGTGTCGAGAAACAGTCGCGGTTGGAAGAGCAGTTGCAGCGCATGAAGCGTGAGTTGGACCAGCAGAAGGAGAGCGCTGCGAAGCTACAGCAATTGGCTACCGCTCACAACCAGCTGAAAGACAAGCATGAGCAACTACAAAGAGAGTTGAAAGAGACACAGAAGAAGTTGGCTGAAGAAACATCTTTAAAGGAGACAGCCAACGTGGAAGTTTCCAAACTTCAGAGCGAGGTTGAGGAGCTTAGTGAATCGTTGTTCAGCGAGGCAAACAAAATGGTTGCCGATGCCAGAAAAGAAGCACATGAAATCCAAACGAAAAACAGCCATCTTATCTCTCAATTGAAGGAACGTGATTTGTTGTTATCTAATCTAACAGAACAACTAAACCAATTGAAAGAAGTGCTTCAACAGCAAGACGAGAAAAACGCTCTTGCAGCAACAAACAGCAATACTTCAAACAATAACGAGGTATCACTACCAATTTACACACCAACAATTAAAAGTATAAGGTATGATTTGAAATCATACAGTTTATACTTGGATTTCCTTGCCAATTTAAATGAAGATGATTCAATTAGAGCACATGAGTCCAAGTTCCTTAAAAGACTTATCACTGAAGAAGTTGAACCGTCACTAAGAATAGATCTTGCAAATGGTATAGGTTGGTTAAGTAAAAGAACTTTAATGATTGCATTAGTTGATGGTAGAGTCATCATTGAACCTGTGTCTGGTATAAATGAAACCTATAGATTGAATTTCAATAAAAACAACACAAATTCCAATGATATCAAATCCAATTTATACAGATATCCCGAAAATTCACCACCAGTGGCAATTGAAACTCCTTGTGCACTTTGTAATGAGGATAAAAATGATATTTTAGAACATTCAAGATTATATTTAATGAAAGTTCAAGCATTGAAAAAAGATGATTTTTTCCCAACTAGTGGTAAATCATCAAATTCAGCACATAATCATAACAATACTGCCAATGATATTGCACATCAATATCCATTATGTAGTTATTGTTTATTTAGAGTTAGAAGTGCATGTGAATTATTTGCATTTTTAAGATCATTAAGATCAAAAAATTTATGGAATTTAAAAGATGATATTATAATTAAAAAATCTTGGTTAGAATTATCAAGATTAAGAAGTAAATTATTTTGGTCAAAAATTGGAATTTGGGATATTGATTCAAATATTTTAACTTCACAAATTACTCCAAGTTCAAATGATGAAATTTATAAATTTTTAAAAATTCAAATGCATCCAACTACAACTTTAAAAGATTCATTTGCTTTAAATGATAAAAGTGATTTGGATTTAAATAGAGATGATTATTTCGATAAAGAAAGTATACCTTCAGGTTTGAATTCAGAAGAAACTAGTTCAAATGTTCTCACTCAAAATCTTGTTGAATCAACAAAAAAAATTGATTTGAATATTGAAGATAAAAGTCTTGAAATTTCTAAAGAACCAAAATCCGAAATTTTAAATGAAAACCCAACTAAAGAATTAAAATCTGTTGAACTTGAAACTAAAGAAAAAATTCAAGAAGTGGATGAAAATAAAGAGGAAACACCAACTGAATCATTTTCAACTCAAGATTCAAAACTCCATTCACCATCAGACATAACCGGTGATTTCATTCATGATTATTCTGATGAAGAAGAAACTTTTGAAGAAGTTCAACAAACTCCACAAGAAGAAACTGATGATTTTAATTTTGCTACAAACCCTGCGTCGACAAGTACCCAATGAAAAAACTCAAAACACTCAATATAAATATATATATTTGTCAAATATTATTATATGTACCATTATTATGAATTAAAAAAAAAAAAAATAAACAAAAAAAAAAACAAAAAAAAAAACACATAAAATTGTAGAATCATTCATTAAGTATAGATAAATTATCATCCATTAATTCTAAAATATTTTTAAAATTTCCTAATAAATTTAAAATTTCATCATTTAATCTATCTAAATTTGTTACACCATCAATAAATAATGAAGTATCAAGATTAGGAACCAATTTTGTATCATGTTTTTGTAATGAATGCAATTGTGATGTTGTACGATTAATGAGACTTGATGGTGGTGGAGCACTATTAGTTAATTTTCTTTTAGGCAATGGTAAAGAAACTGATGAGTTTTGGTTTGATAGTTGTGCTGGTACTTGTGCTGATGATGATGATGTTGTTGATGCTGAAGTTGGTGCAATTGTTGTTGTGGTTGTTATGGTGGTGGTAGATGTTGGTGGTTTTTCAGTTAATGGAGTCATTGCTATTGGTACTGATGAAACATTAACACCAAATTGATTAATGTTTTCTGATTCTGTTGTTTCTTCTAAATTTGAATTTGAATTTGAATTTGAATTTAATAATTTAGGAAAATTTAATAGAGTTGGAGTTGGCATTTGAAGTCTAAGGTTTTGATGATTACGTTTTAAATGTTGTGGTTGTGATGTAGTAGTTATTGTTATAGGAGTTGTTGACGCAATTGTGTTTGTGGTTGTTGGTTGTATTTGTTGTTGGATTGTTTCCGATACTGGTGGTTTACCGTTCAGTGGTTGTAATAATGGCGATGGTGTTGACGTACTGCTGTGTAAAGCTTTCATTGTCATCAATTTTCCTGGTGATGAAGTTGAATTATTTTGAGGTTTTGATGGTGAACTTAAATGAGAATTTGATCTTTTTGGTGAAGGTGTATTTCTATGAGGTACTTGTGATGTAGGTATATTTGTTGTTGTTGTTGTTGTTATAGTAGATGATATAGTGGTGTTATTTGTGATTGTTGATGCATTGGTAGATATACTGTTATTAAAGGATGAATTTGATGAAGATGGATCTGATTTGAAATGAGGAACAATTGGTGCTGATTGAGTAGTTGGTAAACTTGGGGTTGCTGTGAGTGGTGTTTGTAAACTGTTATTGGGAAGTTGAGATTGCGACTGAGATTGAGATTGGTGTTGTAATAAGGTATTGGCTCTTGATCTGGGTTTAATTTCATCTCTATTTGAAATAGTTGTTGACATTGATGTTAATTGATCAATATTTGGGATTTGAATTTCAACAATTGGACTTGTAACTCTATTATTTGTAAAACCACTATCACCAATATTATTTTCAATTTTATTATTATTAGCATTATCAATGGAATTATCAATTTTATGTAGTTGATTTGTTGGTTTTGTATTTATAGTATTCAAATTTGATTCATTATTCCCTGTGATATTGATTGAAGAACTCATTTTTGGGATTTGATAATCATTACGATCATTCAAATGAGTGATGCTATCAACATGATCTTCATCTTCAATACTTTCATCAAATAAGTGTAGTAAAGATTTTGGTGCTTCTTTTCTTTGAGTTTGATAACCTTCTTTAACAGTTGATCCAATATTTGTTAAATTATTATATGTGACAGTGTTTGGATTACAGATAATTGTATTATTTGTTGTTTGAACACCAGTGCCAAATCTATTGTTGTAATTATTTAAATGCATGTTATTATTATAGTTGTTATTGTAACCTGTTTGGAAAAAATCTTCACCATCATCATAAGCATAATTTTGATTTTCATCATTAGATTGTTGTTGTTGTTGATCATCATTTATGTTCAAATTATTCAAATCAATATGATTTTCCATGATATATTCATTACTACTTAAAGAATCAAAATCCCATTTAACTTCAATTTCATTTGATTCTTCTTCATCTTCTAGATTCATAACAATACTTTCTCTTGAAGATTTTTTCTCTCTCCAAAGTAAATATCTAGAGATTAATTCTTTTAATAAGAAAGTTGTTGAATTTTTATGAATCTTGATGAATTTTGTTTTCAATAAATCATCAGAACTTAATCGTTCAACTGGGTCTTCATCAAGACAAAGTGCTATAATTTCCTTCAATGCAGGAGAATATTGTTTTCCTTCCAATCTTGGAGGTTTTGATTTGGTAATTAATTGCATAGCCCTCATTGCTTCTTTATCACAATAAGGTGGATTCCCAGTGGCAATCTCATATATTGTTATCCCCAAAGACCAAATATCTGCTTTCACATCATAAGAAGTACCTTCCATGATGACTTCCGGAGCCATCCAATATGGAGTACCAACAATAGTATTTCTTCTTACGCTTTGAGCAGAAAGTTGAGCAGCAACACCAAAATCACATAGTTGAACTTTCCCTTCATTTGTAATCAAGACGTTTGCAGCTTTGATGTCTCTATGGATAACTTGTTGTTTATGAATGTAGGACAGAGCTATAAGTAATTCTCTAACAACAACACCAATATATTTTTCTTCGATTTTCCCAGGTCGCAATAAAGTTCGTAGTGAACCACCAGCACAATAATCCATAATGATCCATAATTTTGAGCCGTTAAGGAAACTTCCATAATAATGTGTGACATTCGGGACGTGTTTCAAAGAAGATAAGAACTGGATCTCTTGTTGAACATCTTTCACCTCATCTTCAGAATTATCAAGATTCAACACTTTAATGGCATAAATTTCCCCAGTGGCACGATGGATTCCTTTGTAGACAACCCCAAACTTCCCACGGCCAATAACCTCAGTACGCTTGTATATTTTTGTGACGTTGGACATGCTGCAACAGACTGACAGGGACAAAAAAAGACGCGCTTGGTGGAGTTGTAAGCAACGAAACCAAGTTGTGATGGAAATTTGTTTTGATTTTGATTTTGGTTTTGATTTGAAAATTGAAATCGATCTAATCCGAGGATTTTTTTTTGAAACAAATTGAAAATTTAAAAAACCGGAACTCGTTTCACATGCGGGTAACTCTTTTTAGATTTTTATGTTGAATTCCGGCCACTTTGGTTTTTTTCTAGAATTTGACACAAATTTTGAGTTCCGGTAAACTGCCATGTTTGCACGGTCAACTTAGACATGAAATTTTCAACTTCAGTCGGAACTCGGGATTTCGGGTAAAAAAAACAAACTCAGAAACAGCCGGCCAAAGTGACCAATGAGGAAAATTTTAATTTTTATTCACCTCTGGTCCCTGGAAAGTTTCTATGCTGAAACCTGAAACTTGAAGCCGCCTTCAATTAAATATAATTTTTGAAATTAGCTCTTTGACGTGTCTGTCAAAAATAATTTACACATAAAAACAGGAGTGAAAATTTCATACTTTAATTAACTAAACGTTAGAATTGCGGAGTGTGTCTGTAATCCACTTCTTGTTCGTTCACGCAGTTATTAATATTCTGCTGATGATCAATCATCAAACCAGCTTTTCAATGTTCATACGAACTGCCAAGTTTTAACTACATACCTAACTAGAGTTTAATGGTAATTTGTATGTACAGCAGTTGCAAGAAACCGGTTAAATCGTTAATGCCTCGTCGCTCAACTTATTAATATGAATCACCTAAAATGAAGCTGTGCATCAAGCTTGAGATGTTACGTAATCATAAATCATTGAGGATTTAAACTCGTTCTAAATCACAGAGAAAAAGGGAGGAATCCAAGCCAAAGCCAAAAACCACCATTGCAAACATCTTGACCCCTTGGTGTCCATCTTCTCCTTCCAAATAATCGCGTTGATAACTCATTTCTTTTCTTCGAATTCGTTTCTTATAACCTAAAAAAAAAAATTTGAAATTTAGGCAGTGATCAATTTTAATTAGTGGAAAACTGAAAAATTATTATAATCATGAAAATTCGATCTGTTTCATTCCAAAATTTTTTTTTTTTTACCTTCAAGTACACTCTGCTCTTCGCTCACACTCCGTCTGATCTGCTGTTCCCAGATTCCCAACACACGGCCAGAAACACACGAACTTTTCCCATCCCTCAACAAAACAACAGCCAACCACAGCAGACTGCACTCTGTTCTCAAAGTCCAATTAGCAAAATACACTCAACCGCATCCTTTTTTAATTTTTGGTTAAATTCAATTGTCGTCTGAACTATTACATGCTGGACCAGATATAATCCTACGAACTCATCTCAAAATTCATACTTGTTTTCCCCCTCTGTTGTTTGATTTTATACTCATAGTCCCATTTGCTTTTTCTTCAGTTCCCTGCATATATACATTTTTTTGTTTTCCCAGTTAATATTTAATATTATTGTCTTAGAGTTACCTGTCTTAATGTCATTCAATAATTCATCACATTCTTCTTCCATGTCTTCGTTGTATGCCCAACAACAACAACAACAACAACAGCATCAATTCTACCAGAAGCAGTCCTTACCTCAAATATATATGGGTGAATTGGATCCATGGTGGGACGAAAATGCTATTAAATCCATTTGGGCTTCTTTTGGATTCACAAACATCAATGTCAAATTGATCAAAGAACGTAATCAACAACATAACCCTCAAGCTCAAAACTTTAACAATGGTGGTTATTGTTTTATTGAATTCCCAACATTGGAAATGGCTAATAATGCTTTAAATTTGAATGGTTCTCAAATTGCCAATTCAAACAGAACTTTGAAATTGAACAGAGCCAATGGTGGTAATAATAACAATAACATGAACCAAAACAGCCATAATCAAATGAATCCTATGAATTCCATGAATAATAAAAATGAATTCTCAATTTTTGTTGGTGATTTAGCTCCAGATGTTTCTGAACAAATGTTATTTGAATTATTTGGATCCAAATATCCATCTATTTCAAGCACTAAAATCATGACTGATCCTCAAACCGGTGGGTCCAAAGGTTATGGTTTTGTTAGATTTTTAGATGAACAAGATCAACAAAAATCAATGACTGAAATGCAAGGTGTTATGTTAGGTGGCCGTCCATTAAGAGTCTCTTCTGCTGTTCCAAAACAAAAACAACAGCAACAGCAGCAACAGTTTAATAGATTTCATCAACAATTTCAACATAATAATAATAATAATAACAATCATATGTCACAACAACAACAACAACAACCTTCTTTAGCATCAAATCAAATTTTGTCCTTTGATAATCAGTATCAACCACCATTAAACCAATTCACAGATCCAAACAACACAACTGTTTTCATTGGTGGATTATCCTCCATGGTAAGTGAAGATGATTTAAGACTTTATTTCCAACCATTTGGTGATATCACTTATGTTAAAATTCCAATTGGTAAAGGTTGTGGATTTGTTCAATATACTACTAGAGCAAGTGCAGAATTGGCGATTAGTAAAATGCAAGGGTACCCGATTAATCAATCTAGAATCAGATTGTCATGGGGTAGATCAAGTGCTAATCCAAAACCACAAGCTTATATGCCTCAAGTTGAATTACCTTTATTATACGGTTATTCAAATCAAATCACTGCAAATCCTCAATTCACTCAATTTGGTGTTGATCAAAATTCTAAAATAGCTTCTTCAAATAATCAACAATCAAGTAATGAAAACTTACCACCACATATTGCAGGAGGTTCATTTACAATCCCTCAAATTCAAGCTTCAAACAAATTCACCACTGAATCATCTGAAGTTCAAGACCAATCCAGATTGAACGAACTTTACCTTGCTGCAAGAGATGGTCGTCTGGACACCATTGACGCTGGAGCAAACGGGTTTGTCTTCTAAACTATCACTATTATCACACTACACTACATTACAACACATTATTTAATGAATAAAAATAAAACATCATCCAAATAAATAAAAATAAATAAATAAAAAAAAAAAAAAAAAAGAAAAACACATGATTACTGTTTAATCGTTCAATTAAAGTTGCTGTTTCTGTATTTTCTGCTTGCTATTACTGTTTATCTCCGCATTGTCTGGCTTTTCTATTTCTTTACAAAGAAAGAAAACAGACGAGTTTTACACGCTTTTTTGTCTTTTTTAAACATTTTTTGTAGTGAGAAATCTCGAATTTTCACGATGGCAAAAAAAATTAAAAAAACAAAAAAAAAAACAACGAAAATAAACTAAAATCAAAACAAAATCAACCTCCAACAATCAAGTTTTGTGGAAGTTGGGAAGCTGAAGATGTCCGCTGTACACAGAAGAGTGAGCTCAAGGATTCGCCAGCTTGAAGAGATCAAGTCCGAATCAGCACAGGATCCAGAGTTGGAGCATGATTCTAAAAGACGAAAATCATCAAGACTGGTTGCCACTACACCTGTTGTGGTGGAGAAACCAGTGACGCCCGTAGTAAAGGGTAAACGTGGACGCAAACCTAAAGTGCCACAGCCCGTTGCTGTTGTTGTTGATGAAGCAAAAGTTGAGAAACCTTCCTCAGAGGAAATTGAGTTGACGAAACTATCACTACAATATCAATTGTTAAGTGAAGAGTTGTTTCATTTGAATGAATTCACCTCTTTAGTCACTTGGGACCCATCAAAACAACCACCAAAACAATATGATGATTTTGTTATGTCTAATAACTTTAATATTTTCACCAAAGATGAACAATCAACTAAAAGATCATCAAGACAAAAAATTTTAAATGATCCATTATTAACAAAGATTAAACAATTGGAACCAATTTATAAAAATGAGATATTTGAACCTTGGGATCTTAAAGATGAACTCACGATATCAACACCAACACCAACACCATTGAAAAAAGAATATTCTTCTAATAAGAAAATACGGCAGTCAATTGGGAAAAAATCAAGTAGTCGACAGTCAACAACTGAATTAATCAAAGATGAGCATGACAATATAGATATAGATATAGATAAGATAGATTCTGATAATGAAGATGAAACTAACAATGACATAGACTCATCTGATGAATCATCATCACCTGAATTTTCAAGTAAATTCAATCATATAAAGAAACTAAAATTGATTCTTAATGTACCAAAACCTACTATTGCTAACCCTGATAATGTTCCAATTCAACAATTCAATGGTTCTGTTTCAGATTATTTAAATTCTTTCAAATTATTAGATGAAGATATGTCAATTGATGATTATAATCAATACATTGAAGATAATAAAACAATGATTTCCAAATTGAAGAATTTAATAAATCAAGATTATCTAACAGTTACTAATGATTTCACAATCCAAAAAGTCACCCCTTCATTACCATTCAGAAACCCTTTACAAAATCAACACACTTTCAACGATCATTTAGTAGCACAAGGTGTTCATTTATCAAAACTTTTTAAAGATTCAAGAAAATCAAGAATTTCTAGATGTAGAAAAATTTCTCAAATGATTGAAATTCATTTTAGAAGAAAAGAAGGTGCCGCAGAAAGAGCTAAAAAAGAAGAAGAAAAAAGATTAAGAACATTAGCAAGAAATGCAATCACATTGGTTAAAAAAAGATGGATGCTTGCAGAAAAAGCTTATAAAATTTTAAAAGATCAAGAAAATGAGGAATTGAAAAGAATAAAAGGTAAAGAACATTTAACTCAAATGTTGGAACATTCTACTCAATTATTAGAAGCTCAAATGGGGAAACAATCTGATGATGAAATAAGTGATTTTAGTGATGAAGACGATGATGATGAAATTAATGGGAATCATAATTCAAATGAAATTGATGATGAAGATGATGCTAATTTAACTGTTGATCAATTAAGAGAGAAATATGCGCATTTGAAAGATATGGAATTAGAGAAGAATGATAGTGATGATGAATCTGAATCTGAAGAAGAAGAAGAAGAACAACAAGAAGAGGAAATGGAAGTACCAGAATTGACTGAAATTGAAAAAAAAGAATTAGAGTTGTCTAAAAAGGAGGAAAATTCAATATTGGATAGTGATTATGATTCATTAGATTCCGATTCAGAATTCGATAGTGAATCTGAATATTCAAGTGAAGAAGAAGGTGAGACTAATGGTGGTGGTGGATTAGCTTCATTATTTGGTCAAAAAATTGCTCAAGAAGAGAGTGATGATGAATCTGTTAAATCTTTCAAAGACGAAGATGACGAAGACGACAACGAAGAAGAAGAAGAAGAAGAAGAAGATAAAGATGTTGAAATGACAAAAGAAAATTCAACTCCAAGTTCGACTCCTGATCTTGAATCACAACCAAACAAATCAAGAGCTTCATCAACTGTGGAAAATACACCATCAAATGAAGGTGTTGTTGATGTCATCAATCCAACTCAATTATTAAGAGGTCAATTAAGAACTTATCAAAAACAAGGTTTGAATTGGTTAGCAAGTTTATATATCAACAACACCAATGGTATATTAGCAGATGAAATGGGTCTTGGTAAAACAATTCAAACAATTAGTTTAATTTGTTATTTAGCAATTGCTAAAGAAAATTGGGGTCCTCATTTAATTATTGTTCCAACTTCAGTTTTATTAAATTGGGAAATGGAATTTAAAAGATTTGCTCCAGGTTTTAAAGTTTTAGTTTATTATGGTAGTCCACAACAAAGAAAAGATAAAAGAAAAGGTTGGAATAAACCTGATACTTTCCATGTTTGTATTACTTCTTATCAATTAGTTTGTCAAGATCAAAAAATTTTTAAAAGGAAAAAATGGAAATATATGATTTTAGATGAAGCTCATAATATTAAAAATTTTAAATCAAATAGATGGAATGCATTATTAAATTTTAATACAGAAAACCGTTTATTATTAACAGGTACACCTTTACAAAATAATATTATGGAATTATGGTCATTATTATATTTTTTAATGCCATCATCAAAATCAAACCAAAAAATGCCATCAGGTTTTGCCAATTTAGAAGATTTTAAACAATGGTTTGGTAAACCAGTTGATAAGATTGTTGAAAATGGTGAACAAAGTAAAGTTGATGATGAAACAAGGAAAACTGTTTCCAAATTACATCAAGTTTTAAGACCATATTTGTTAAGAAGATTGAAAGCTGATGTTGAAGCTCAAATGCCAGGTAAATATGAACATATTGTTTATTGTAAATTATCTAAAAGACAATATAAATTATATCATGAATATTTGGCAAGAAGTGATACACAAAACATGTTAAAAAATGCAAATTATATTTCAATCATTAATTGTCTGATGCAATTGAGGAAAGTTTGTAATCATCCAGATTTATTTGAAGAAAGACCAATTATTACTTCATTTGCCATTGAAAAATCAATTCCAACTTATTATTTATCAACAAATGAATTGATTTTGAAAATGATTCATAAGAATGATTTAAATGAAAAAATTAATTTAAGTGAATTAAATTTAATTTTCACCGAATTTGTTAATATTTTAAATGTTATTGAAAGTGAATTAACTAAGAGATTGAAGTCAAATGATCAATTGATTAAAGAAGTTGATTCATTAACTTCTTTATTAGAAGATTCAGTTGAACCAAATTTTGCTAATATATTGGATTTTTATAAATATGATTCATATGAGAAGCAAAAGAAAGATTTAGAGAAATTAAAACATTTGTTATATTTAAATACTTTGAGATGTGATAAAAACCCATTATTGAGTAAGAACTTAATTAAATCATTATCAGTTATCAAACCATTATCAATAGAAATACATGAAGGTAATAATGATTTTATTAAACCTTTGAATACAAGAATTTTATCAATGAAAGATGATATTGATAAATTTGGATTTGTGACACCAGCAGTTGTTAATTTAAATCTACCAAAATTAATAATAAATAAAGAATTAAACCAAGAAATTATGTCAAATGGTAGTAAAATTGAAAATCCATTTCATCAAATTCAAACAAAATTATCAATTCAATTCCCAGATAAATCATTAATATTATATGATTGTGGTAAATTACAAAAATTAGCAAAATTATTACAAGATTTAAAAGATGGAGGACATCGTGCATTAATTTTCACACAAATGACAAAAGTTTTGGATGTTTTAGAACAATTTTTGAATATTTTAGGTATTAGATACATGAGATTAGATGGTGCCACCAAAATTGAAGATCGTCAAATATTAACAGAAAGATTTAATTCAGATCCAAGAATCACTGTTTTCATATTATCAACTAGATCTGGTGGGTTGGGTATCAATTTAACTGGTGCAGATACTGTTATTTTTTATGATTCTGATTGGAACCCTGCAATGGATAAACAATGTCAAGATCGTTGTCATCGTATTGGTCAAACAAGAGATGTTCATATATACAGATTTGTTAGTGAATATACCATTGAGTCCAATATTTTGAAGAAAGCTAATCAAAAGAGACATTTGGATAATGTTGTTATTCAAGAAGGTGAATTTACAACAGATTATTTCAGTAGGTTATCAGTTAATGATTTATTAGGAGATGGTAATTCAGATGAGAATTCTACACCATTATTTGGCGACACCACGAATTTGAATAATGCGTTGTTGCAGGCAGAAGACGCACAAGATGCACAGGCTGCAAGAGCAGCTATGAGAGAGGTTGAGCTAGATGAAGAAGATTTCAATGAGGACTCCACTAATAAGAATGCAGATTCTTTGAACAATCCAGAAGACCTTGCTGCTGCTGCTGCTGAGTCAGATGACGAACACGAGGGAACAGGACATATTGACGAGTACATGATCCGCTACATTGCGAACGGTTTCTACTACGACTGATTAGAATAGACGTTTTTGAGAGTTGGTTTTATAGTAGAATTATGAATATAAAAATGTAGACTTCCTAAAGCGGCAATCACCCGGAAATCACGCTTTTTTTGTTTACGCACCAAAATTTAAATCTGCGATTTTTATAAATAAAATTGTGTTCAGAGTTGTTTTGAGACTCATTAAAAGCTGTTTTCAGGTGGCGATTTGCTGGTGTTCAAGGAGTGATTTAGGTAGAGAGAGAGAGCGAAGAAAGTTTTATAAGAGACACACAAAGATGGAGAAAAGAGAAGCGCTCAGAGATCTAACCACGAACTCACCAAGTGTGAAGCGCCAGAAGCTTGCGGGAGCTCACGAGTACCAGCTGCGCAGGCAGCAAGAGCAGCAACAGCAACAACAACAACAACTAGCGGCACAGGAGTTTTCAGTTTGGCAGCGCAGTTGGAGAAGGATTATGCTGGACACTGTTGTTTATTTTGATTCTAATGATAGCAATATAAACAATATGGAATACATCAACACGAAGAAGAAAGCAATGAAGCTTTTCACACAAGTAGGTGCTAAAGTACAGTTGTTTTTTGACCACACAGTGACAATTGTTGTGTCAAGAAGAGACAAGTCAGATCTACCTAAAAATATTTTACAATATGAAAAGACTTTAAAATTTTGGAAGTATGATAAAGTGTTTCGTTTTTTGGCTAATTTAGGAGAAACCACTTCCCCTGTGGTTGCACAAAGTGCTCAAAAACAACAATTGCATTTATTATTGAATAACGAAAAATTACATGGTCCTAGTGATAGAGATCCAAATGCTAAGAGAGATGATTATTACTATTTTAAATACAATTACTTTTTTGTTTATGATTTAAAACAAAAAATCAGACCTGTTGCAGTAAAAGAATGGAAAATTAGAGATAGATCTGAAAGAAAACCATGGCCTCATATGTTTCCTTCTACTTATGGAAGATCTTTATTTGAACCAGATCCAGCAGACTCCAATTTACCTAGAAAATTGGAAAGAAGAAGATTACGTGATTTACAGAACAAGAAGCATAGAAGCAGATTGAGGATGGTTTATGAATCACATCTAGCATCACATTTTAATTCTAGTAATACTTCAACTGATAATGAATCTGAAGAAGAATCAACAAGTTCTTTGGAAAATATTTCAACTAATGATGTTACTAATGATGAAAATAATGATACTATTACACCACAACAATTACAACAAGATGAAGGAAATGTTTTCAGAAATAAAAAATCAACATTGTTAAATATGCCACCACCAGTGTTTGAAAGACAACAATCATTAATTACAAATCAATTCATGGAGGCTACTAAAAGAGATGGGTTTGAAATTCAAGCATCTGGGTTTAATGGATCAACCAATGTTTCTCAACAATCTAATGAAGTTCAAACAAGAAATGGATTAGCACCAATGGGGTCGTCAGTCTCTTCTAAAAAAGTCAACTCATTGGCTAAGAAAGTGATTTCCAAACAACAAAATTTTGCATCCTATACAACACAAACTAATACTGCCATCAATACTACTACTACTACTACTACCAAAAACACATCAACTATAAATAATAATAATAACACCACTACTACCACAACCAAATCCATTACTCAAGACCATTCAAGATCGAAAACCAAAGAGAAAACTCCAGGGTACTGTGAAAACTGTCGTATTCACTACGAAGATTTTGATTCACATATAGAAAGTGGGAAGCATAGAAGCTTTGCACGTAAAGATGAGAATTTCCAAGATATTGATAATTTAATTGAGAAATTACATCAACATATTGCTCTGAAAAGATGAGAAGAAGAGAAAAAAACAACAACAAAAAAACCCATAGCATCATCTAGACATCATCCATAACAACAAATAAACCAAAAAATTCTGCATTTTCAACCAACCAAAAAATTGAATAATTTTAAATAAGTTTCTGTAGCTTTTCGTTTCATGCAACATATTGAATTTTTTTTAATATCAAAAAAAAAAAATTAAAAATTCAAACGTATCTAAATATCTATTTTAAAGACAGTTCAAAGCCCACGATGATCCGTTTCTCACGACTCTCGCTTATAACGAGAGGTTTTCTACAGACCAACCGTGGAATTCATACAATTGCAACCTCATTTGCGGCATATAATAATAACAACAACAACCGAAATAATAATAATAATAATAATAACAGAAATAATAAATTCAATAATAAAAGAAATAAACCAAAAACCAAACAAAAGATCAGTTTACCTGATTTTGCATCAGTGGCTAACTTAGCAAACTTAATGAACGTGAGGTATGAACGTTTAATGACACGTTTAACAGAAATGGGATTTGAAGATATAAATCATAATTATATCTTAGATAATGAAACTGCATCATTAATTGCAGATGAATTTGGATTTGAAGTTAATTTAAGTGGTGAAATTGAAGGTGAAGATTTATTTCCTGCAAAAGATTTAGGTCCTGAGAAAACTCTAAAAACAAGACCTCCAATTGTAACAATTATGGGACATGTTGATCATGGTAAAACTACAATTTTGGATTATTTACGTAAATCCTCAATTGTAAGTCAAGAACATGGTGGTATTACTCAACATATTGGTGCTTTTAGTGTTGTTACTCCTTTTACTAAAAAAAAAATCACATTTTTAGATACACCAGGTCATGCAGCTTTTTTAAAAATGAGAGAAAGAGGTGCAAATGTTACAGATATAGTTGTTTTAGTTGTTGCTGCTGATGATTCAGTTATGCCACAGACGATAGAAGCAATTAAACATATCCAAAGGGCAAATGTTGCAGTGATTGTGGCAATTAATAAATGTGATAAACCAAATTGTAATATTCAAAAAGTTTTAAATGATTTATCTGCTCATGGGATTTATACTGAAGAAATTGGAGGTGAAGTTCCTGTTGTACAAGTTAGTGGATTAACTGGATTAAATATGGATAAGTTGGAAGAAACTATTGTTACATTAAGTGAAGTTTTGGATTTAAAAGGTCAAGAAGCTGGAAATGTTGAAGGTTGGGTTATTGAAAGTGAATTTAGTAAAACTATGGGTCCTTTAGCAACAGTATTGATTCGTCGTGGTACATTAAAACCAGGTGATTTTATTGTTAGTGGAACAACATATGCAAAAGTTCGTTCAATGAAAGATGAATTTGGGAAAGTTATTAAATTAGCTAAACCTTCAACTCCTGTTGAAATTTGGGGTTGGAAAGATGTTCCTAATGCAGGGGATGATATTTTACAAGCTAATAATGAAAATTTAGTTAAAAAAGTTATTGAAACTAGATTATCAAAAGCTGATAAATCTAAACAAAGTGATAATATTGAAATTATGAATAAATCAAGAATTGAAGCTAAAAAATCAGCTGAAAAGCAAGAACAATTAGATAAATATAGAAAATATGGATTAAGTGAAGAAGAAGTTGAAGCTAAATCTAAAGAATTAGATCAATCATTAAACATCAACCTTCCTAAAACAGAAACAATTGAACAACAAATAGTTAATTATATTATTAAAGCTGATGTTTCTGGATCAGCAGAAGCAATTATGGAAAGTATTTCATCAATTGGTAATGAAGAAGTTAAATTAAAAATTTTATATGCAGATGTTGGAATTCCAACTGATACTGATTTAGAAAGAGCACAATTAGCTAATGCTAAAATCATTTGTTTTAATATTAAAGTACCTCAATCAATAGAAAATAAAGCTGAAAAATTAGGAGTTGAATTAAATCATGAAAATGTTATCTATCATTTAATTGAAACAGTTACTAAACAATTATCTGAAAAATTATCACCAAAAATTGAAATTAATGTAATTGCACAAGCTGATATTCAAGCAATTTTTAATTATAAAAATAAAAAGAAAACTTCAACTAAAATTGCAGGTTGTAAAATCACTCAAGGTAGAATTAAAGAAAATTCATCAATTAGAATAATTAGAAATGATGAGGAAATTTTTAGAGGTAAGATTGATTCAATTAAAAGAGAAAAAGAAACTGTTCGTGAAGTTCAAAAAGGTCAAGAATGTGGTATTACTATTCAAAAATGGGATGAATTTGAAGAAGGAGATTTAATTCAAATTTTTGAAGAGAAATCTATTCCAAGACATTTGTAAATATTATTATCAAATTGTATATAGTTAATGTTGAACAATTTCTTCCCATTGTACACCACACCATTCTTCAACATATCCAACATTAGTATCTTGATCTAAATCAGGAATATAATCTTCTTTATCAGTATAAACAATTATGGTAACCCATTCTAAACCTTTTGTTAAATCATTCAAATTTTTTTCAAAATCCATGATAATTTTAGGCATGATTTGTAATTCAAATTGACGAGTACTTGATAAATTATAACCAGGTTTAGGTACAAGATTTTTAGTGATGAGAGTATAAGTTTCATCATTTGAACTAAATAATAATGGTTTACCACCAATATCATAACGTAAAACTTGTAATGGATTATAAGATAAAACATCACTGAAATGTTGGAATACTTCATCTTGTAAACTGTTGGCAATTGCTTGAGCTTCTGGTGCTAATGCTGAATTATTATTACTATTATTATCAAAGTTGGACTCAATTCCAGATTCAATAACTGATGGATCAATTTTAATATTATCTTGTAAATTATTATTATTTGGTTTTTTAATAAATTTTTCTTGATCAACGTAGATGAAATAGCCTGTGTATTCAGGTAGTTTTTTTTCAGAAGCTTTAGGTTTAGGTTTTGTTACAACTTGTTGTTTTGGTTTTGGTTTAGATTCTTTTACAGGTTTTTGTTCCACTATTGGTATTATTGGTTCTGAATTGGCAAAAGGGTTTGCATTTGAATCATTAGAAGTAGCAAATGGGTTTGGAGAAGCTGTAGTAGCAAATGGATTTTCAGTAAATTCAAACTTTTTAGGTTCATTCAATTTCTTCTCTAAATCTAATTTCTCTTTCATCAATTGTTTTAATTTCAATTCATCTTTATGTACACCTCTGATACATCTAATAGAACCTTTTGTTCTTTGACAACTGATATTTTGACATCCAAAAACATAAATGATTCTATCATATAATTCGTTTTCTAATGGAGAATTTGCTTGTAAAATTAAAGCTAATGGACCCAAACAATTTTTACAAACTAATAAATCATTAGCTGGAGCAACACCTTGTAACCATACCTAAGGTTGTTATTAATCATGTTTTTGATTGATTCTACTCAATACTTACTGGTTGTCCACCGAAAAAAGTGTCTTCGATTGTTGGTTCTTCGTTTGCAGTGATGAAATCTGTGTCCACAAACCCTAAATAAACCGAAGATTTCTTGTTGTTTACAATATCAAATAAATCTTCTTCTTCTTCTTCGTCTGACGAGTAATCTTTACTCATTTTGTTCTTCTTCTTTCTCTACCAAATAAATATTAAAATTTCAATATTGAAATTTTTTTTTTTTTTTATATAAAAAAAAAAACCAAATTATTTTCCAATATCAACAACAATTATCAACTCCAACCAACTGAAAATGTCGTACAATCCTTACGCTGCTGCAGTGCCACAAGACCAATTCAACCACAGAAATGTCCCACAACAGCACCCACAACATCAACAGCACCAACAACAACAACAAACAGCAGGTGCACCTTTCAACCAATTTTTCACCGATCCAACAACTCAAATGGGATTCCAAGTTGGTTCCAATGCAATGTTAGCAGGAACTCAATTTGTTGGGAATAATATTGAAAAATACGTGTCATCAAACACAATCAAATATTATTTCAAAGTTTCAAATTCATATGTTATTAAAAAATTAATGATTATATTATTCCCATTTAAAAATAAAAATTGGAATAGACAAATCATTAATGGTGAAACTGATTCATATGCTTTTCCATATGATGATGTAAATGCCCCAGATTTATATATCCCATTGATGGGGATAATAACGTATATTTTGACAACAGCAATTATAATTGGTTTAAAAGGTGAATTTCATCCTGAATTATTAGGAGGGAAATTAAGTTCTACATTAGCTTATTTATTATTGGATGGGCTGATTTTGAAATTGGGGTTATATTTCCTTAATGTTGGATCTAATTCATGGGATTTGGTTTGTTTTATTGGGTATAAATTTGTACCAATTTTTCTAAATTTAGTTGGGAATTTTTTCTTAGAAAATAAATTATTAATTAATTTAATTATTTTCATTTATTTAACTTTATCATTTGGATATTTTATCTTGAGAGGGTTAAGATTTAATTTATTTGGAGGTTTAAATAATTCATCAACAAATTTGAATTCAAAAACTTTAAAAAATACAAATTATTTTTTGTTTATTTATTCATTTATTTTCCAAAATTATTTAATTTGGATGTTATCATAAAAATATAAAATATATGTGAATTAAGTTAAATTAAATTAATTTTTTTTTCTTTTTTTATTCTCTTTTAATTTCAATTTTTCAGAACATTCTTTACAATACCATTTCCCCTTTGGAGGTTCAGTTAAATCAACACAACCATAATGGAACCATTCATATTTACAATCCTCGCCATCACAACCAACCATTTCACCAAATGAAACACGTTGACAATAACAATACAGTTCAGTTTCTTCATCTGCAGCTGCATTACCATTAGCTGTATTAGTTGTAGTAGTTGTTGTTGTTGTTGAAGAAGATGAAGATGATAATTTTTCATCTTTAATTAATGAATTTTTAGAATTTGTAGCTGAATGACGATTAGATATTCTTGATTTCAATGTTCCAGCCATTGAATCTGTAGTTTCTGATTCTGCATGTGATCTTTTCAAAGTTCTTGAATTTGAATTTATTGAATTTAATGAATTTAATGCATTACCTGATTTTAATGAACTTGACATTGATTTTCTTGATTTCCTTACTTCACCATCTCCTATACCATTCTGTAAGATATTTGAGTTAGTTAAATTGGTACCAATACCACCAATACCACCACCAGGCACAGTATTCATAACAGTATTATTAGAATTATTATTAAAACCCGATAATCCAGCAGTCCCACTTCTTGAATTCCCTCTACTTGAAAAAAACAAATCATCATCTAATTCAAATTCAGTTTCATCATGAACTAACAAACCTTCATTCTTTAATTTTTCCAAATCTTTTTCTAATTTTAATAAATGTCTTGTTGTTAAATAAAGTGCAGTGTTTGCTAATATACATTTTTCTCTTTGTAATTCTTGGGCTTTTTTGAAATCTTCTGTTATTTTAGGGTATAGTTGTGATTCTTTTGGGTTTTTAGTTAATGAACCATGTTGTTTAATAAATTTATGAATAACTGAATCTTTTTGTGATATTCTTTTTCTAATTTCGTATAGATTTGAGTCTTCTTGTCCTAATTCTTGTAGTAAATGTTGTAGTTCAATAGGTAAATTTGTAGTGTCCTGAGAGTATTGTTCGAGAGTGGAAGCTGCGTCCATGTTTTGTGTGTGTATTTTGTTTATTAATTAATTCTACAAATTTGAATATTTTTATTTTAGAAATTTTTTTTTTTTAAGAATTAAATTACTATACAAAACCAGTGGAATAAAAGAAGCTAAAAAAAACTTGTTATTATCCTATAATGGTAGCGCTGCGTGGTCAGTCCACGAACCTTATTTAATATTAATAAACTGAATTTGCTAATTCTTTTGATTTAAAGTGGAAAATTGAGTTGCTTAAATAGAAAATTGATAGAAATTTCTGGCAATTTTTAAAAGCTACCCTGAAAATAAAAATATGATTAGTAAATGATTACATAATCAATCCAATATCAAACAACAACAGCAAATAATCAATAAAAAAAGATGTTATTATCCTAAATCATATCATGGTAGCGCTGCGAAGTAACAAGTACTTACTTTATTTATTGCATATTGATGAATAAACATTATCAGTAGTGTTTTTCATGAAGAAGACCCTTTTAAATACTTTTAAAGTTGCTGCCAGTTTACTAATCTTGATCTCAATTACATAATCATCAATATCATCATGAAATAGCACTGAGCAGAGCACTGAGCAGCATTACAACCATTCTTTAGCAATAGCTGTAATCAATAGATAATTCAATCTTTCTTCACATCTTTCATCTCATTCTCCAAACTTCTCTGTTGTAAATATTTCTCCAATATCAACGCATTTCTTGAATTTGCTTTATAAACAATTTCAATACAAGAACCAATAATTGGAATCAAACCTAATCCAAAATCAATAATAATATTTCCTATTAACCAAAATTGTAATTTCAAAGGTAATCCTCCATCAATTTTCCTACATTCTTGAAATAACATTAATGAAAATATAACTCCACAAATATCACCAACACTTCAAAGCAAAACAAAAAAAAAAGAGTTAGTTATTAACATCAGGACAAATTAAAAAAAAAACAATTTAGATCAAAGAAACCAACTACTTACATTGGAATCAATGAAACAATTCCATTCCAACCAACTCTATAACCGAAAAAATTAAACAACATATCCAAATGATATGCTCTTCTAATAACTTTTCTTAAAACATTCTCATCATTAGAAGATAAATGTTCAGGAATTTGTCTTTTAACCTTTATAGTTTTAATTGATTCTTTATCATTAAAATATGAAATATCTTGTTTAACTTGAATCTAAAGCAAACAAAAAAAAAAGTTAGTGTTATTGTTACAATACAAGGGAACAGTACTCAAAAACATCCACCTACTTCTTCGTAATATGGATCTTCTATACCAAATCTATTCAAATTAGTTTCTCTGAAAACCTGGATTTTTCCCCCCTTAGTTAGTATTGATTGAAAAAAAAAAGTATTGAAAATTTAATACCAACTTTTTGTAAGATAAATTTAAGTATGAAATTAACTCCAAACATATTGCTAGCTTTTTGCACTGGTATGTTATTTAAATTGTGAACTTAACAGTGAAATGAAGATTATTTATAAAGGAAGGAAGAAAATTAATTAATTAATTAATTAATCTGAATTTAATTCGATAATATTATGCAGCAGCAATCATTGTAATTGTAGCAACTTTACAAACTTATCTCTCAAAATGATCAGCAAAAAAAAAAAAATATCAAATAATAAACCACGTAATATAATAAAAGTTAGCAAAAACATACACACAAAAACAATCAATCAAACTAAATTGTTGACTATTAAATAATAAAAACACCTATCAAAACAATTAAAAGTTACTCTTTTTTAGTAATTGAAGGAGGAATTCTATTAGTGAAAACAACAGGTGGTGTAGGAACATCATTATGTTGAATCAATTTTGCTTGTAAAGCTAAACTATAATCTCTTAATTGAGTATTTTCTTGTCTTAACGCTTCAATAGTTTGTTTTAATGCATCAACTTCTTTAACTTGTGCTTCTAAATCTTTCATTCTTTGTTCTTTTCTTTGTCTAAAAGCTCTTTGTGCACTTCTATTTTGTGCTGCTCTTTTAGTAGTGGCTAATGGTCTACCATTACGACTTAATGGTGGATCATTTGAAGTAGAAATTAATGATGATGAATCCGATGATCCTTGGGTTTGAGAATCTTGATGTTCGTGTTCTTCTTGACCTTGTTGTTGAGATTGTTGGGATGGTGGTGGTGGTGGTGGTTTATTATCAGCTGATGATGATGCTGCAACTGCTGCTGCTGCAACATCAAATGAACTGTCCTGATTAGCACCTAGTTGGTTTAAATGATGGATTTCATTTTGTTGCAGTTGACTTCTGCTAAAAGATGGATCAATTTGTTCCTCAATGGCTGTAATGAAATGGAATGTTAGTAATAGTAACACAAACACACGAAGATGATCTCAACGTACATCTTTTTTTGGTGTCTTCTGGCCATAAACTGTTGTTGGTACTCATTTCTAAACTGTTAGTCTTTGCTCTTTATATCCCTGAAATTAACTAGTGGGTGAAAAAAAAATTTTCAGGGGGACCAGGAGGGCAAGGGAGGGACAGGCAATGTTGTTGATGGACCTCATGGTTGGTTGGTTGGTTGGTGTTAACCACTGCTGTTACTGCTCAGTACTATCGAAGTGTGTTGTATTTCAAATCTGCAATAGTGGCAAGTCTGTGTGGTTACTGTAGCCTGACTAACGGTGGTCACTGGTTAGCTAAACATCCACAAAGCATTGCTTATAACAGCTTTAGTCAGAACATCACTTCACTTGCACCCAGAACTCAATTGAAAACCACAACAAACAAACACCCGCCATCCAATTCCACTGCCATTCCTTCCACCTGCACTACACACTCACTTTCTTCTTCTGTTTCTTCTGTCTCTTCTGTTTGTTTCGCAATTGTTGTTTATTTTGTTTATTTACAAGAAACGAATTTTTTTGAAACCCAAAAGCTGACTAAGAAATTACAAACAAATATAAACCAAATAAACCAAATAAACCTATTTGTACAAATTCACAACTCCTGAACGGTCTCCAGAAACAACTAGTGGATACGGACGTAGTAACAGCTTAACATCAGTGATTTTATCATGGTGTTTGCGCAACAACTCGTCTTGTTCTGCTGAAATAACACTGTTTCTGGCCTTTTTTTTATTATCACCACCACCACCACCAGGACTCTGATCATCCAAGACTTTCTCTTGCACTATCCTCATCCCTGGAGTGATCTGATTAACACTATACTTATATCTCATTTTATTGCCACCACTTCTATGTCTCATAACAACTTTACTCTTCTCTGGCAAATAAACATTCCATAAAACAAGATCATACTCTTTAGTTCCACATAACACCCACATCTGTTTCTCTCCATTAACTACTTTCTCAACAACATCCATAGCAGTCATACTTTTATCATTCCTATCCTCATAATCTTCTTTCTGAACTCCAGCAGCAGCAGAATTGACGAACTTATTTTCTAAATCAATCAACATATAATCTTCCATATCAACATTCTCTTCTCTACTGAAAACTTCACGACATAATCCACTACTAACATCCCATATACTAACATCACTATTCTTACTTCCTCCAATAATTGCAACAAATCTTCCCTTTTTCCTATTCAATTGATAATCATTTGACAATGCAACAATTTTATTAATACATCCTTTATTTTTAAATTGCCATGTTTTTAATAACAATTGGAACCTTAAATCCCATAAAGTAATGACACCACAATCACTACCAACAACCATCCAACTATTTTTAGTATCAATACTAAAACTTGTAATAATTCCATTACTTGGTTTATTATTTAAAACAAAAACAACATTCATCATTCTAATATCAAAACAATAAATCTTGTTTAAAGTGGTTGAAACATATAAATAATGTTTATAACCCAACCCACCAAATTTCATATCCATTCCATATTCTAATGGATTCTCAAATTTAAATTCTCTAATAATATTAACACTAATTCCACATTTACTATCATCATTTTCAACAACAACATCTTCTAATTCATCATCATCTTGTAAATTTTTCTTAAAATTTTTCTTAATTTTAATTAATCTTACTTTCCCATCTTTAGTAACAACTCCAAAAATTTTAAATCCACTTAAAAATTCTAATTTCATAATACCAAATTCTAATTCAATAAATGAATCACAACTTGGTACAACATTTTTATCAATTTTACCACTATCCCAAATTTTTAAACTTCCATTATCATCACCAGTAATAAAAATCTTATGATCATTAGAAATTGCAATACTTGAAATCTCATTCTTATGTTCCTTTAAATGACAAATTAAATCTCCTTTTAAATATAAGTCAGATTTAACAACAACAGCTTCACAAATATTGTTTGTAGCAAAATCTCTAAATTGTTCTAAACTTGGTTCTATTTCAACTTGACTTAAAAACTTTAAAATATATTGATTATCACCAACATAACTATTTTTAATAATTGAAGAATAATTATCTTGATTTAAATTCTTACTAAATTTCCGTTGTCGCTCATGTAAATGTGATTCATGATCAACATCAATTTTACCAAAAACATGTTGTTGATTCATAATTATTGATGCTGTTGATTTTTTTTTACCATTGGCTAAAATTAATGATTGATTTGAATTTATTTCTGTATCAACATCATTATCTTGATCAATCACATCTAACTGTATCATTGTTGACGTCTCAGTCGTGGCAATTCTATCATCAATATGATCATCATCCGGTTGAGTAACATCATTATCATCACCATTATTATTATCAAGTTTATTGGTGAGTATCTCTGATTTAAAATTTGAATCAAAAAAAACATTTTGAGGTAAAATCCCTAATTTTGAAATTTCAATAAAACTTTTTTGTTTTGTTGAATCATTATTAGTTCTTGATGATAATCTTGATACTCTAAAAATATATTCTCTAAATTCTTCAATTTTCCAAAATTCATTTATATGTAATCCTGATTTAATTAATCTATCAACCCAAATTTTATCTTCATTACTTAATGGAATTTCAACTTGTTTATTATTCAAAATTATCGAATTTTCTAATTTCCCTTTACCATTAATAATTTTAGAACTTGAAAAATTTAAACCTTCATTACCAAATGAATCAAGTTTATAATTTTTAATTGGTTTCCAAAATCTAGAATTATTATCATCACTTCTTAAAGACCAAGTACATACCAAATTATAAATACTTCTTGATATTGGTTTCTTACAAACTTTAAACAACGTATCCCAGCTAAAATCAGTGATATCATAATCAAGATATGGACGAATAATTGGATATAATAAACAATAACAATCAGCCATTGTTAAGTTATCTGCAATCCCAACAATTAATGACAATGATGATTGTCTTATCCATTCATTTGGATGTAATAACAATTTAGCCACAATAATTAACAAATCCCAAATAAATTCATTTCTAATCAATTTTAATTTACATAAATCTTGGAAAATATGTAAAACTTTAATAACAACTAATTCTTCAGGATCAGTTAATGTTTGTACTAATAATGGTAAAATATAATGTTCTAAAGACATGATACCACAATATATAGAAATCCCAACAACGGATTCAATAAATTCAATTCTTAAAAGTGGATTTTTATCATTTAAATAAGTGATTAAATGACTTAAAATTAACTCATTAGTTTTTTCTTTACCAAAAAATGAGCAAAGTGGTAAAATACTTCTTAATAATGAAATTTTAACAAAACTATTTGAATCAGTTAAAATTAAACTTGTAAAATTTTCAAAATCTTTAATAAATTTTTTTTTATATTTTTTAAAATGATTTGGATTTGAATTTATAATTGTATTATTTGTTTCAATTTCAGGATCTGTTGAATTTGAATTAATAATAAAATTATTATTTTGTAAAATTATTGACATTTCATGAAATTTTAAACATGAAATTGATAAAAATGGTAAACAATTTGCAAAAATCATCTTATTATATGAATTATTTGAATTTAAATTTATAAAATTGTTTAATTTCGGTAAAATATATTGTGGAAATAAAAGTGAATTAACTTGATTAACTGAATCCACTATCAATAATAATTGAGTTAAACATTTTAATGCCATACTTTGAACAATTGTTGATGAATCATTTAATAAAGACATGATGTATGGTAATGATCTATCCAATTTATTCTCATCACTTATACGTTCACTAAATGCTAAAATTAATTCTAAACCTTGAATTTTAGAAGTTTCATTTATAACTGATCTTATTGATGAAAATAAAAAATTTAAGAAAATTAAACCTGTATCATTAATTTCCTTTTTATTGAAATTTGATGTTGATTTTAAAACATAATCTTTAGGTATACCAGGAAGTGAAAATTTTATTGGAATTAATGAATCAATTTTATCAGTTTTTTTTGTAAAATTATTTGTCAAATATTGGAAATTTAAAAAATTTGCAATTTTATCAAAATCATTATAAATTTTATTGATTTTAAAATCTGGTTCATTAAAATGATCATTTAAATTAGAATTTTCAGTCAATAAATTGATGTCCATTGTACAACTTTTAAAATAATCATAGATGAATGTATAAAAATTTTCATCAAATAATTTCCCTTTATAAAAATCCAAATATTCTTTTGTTGATAATCTATCATCTGGATTCAAGCAAATCATACTTAAAATCATTTCTTTCAAATTATCATCTTTAATTCCAGATAAATCAGGTTGAAATTCATTTTTCTTATACTTATATAATTGAGATAATGTGAAAATCGGAGATCCTTCCAACATAATCTCAGCAATCGTACAACCAAGAGCAAAAACATCCATTTTCTCATTCAATTCCCCTTCATGAAGTTCATTAAATTTACTTGTATGTAAAAATCGTTCTGGTGCTAAATAACAAGATCTTCTTTGTGATGTATCAAAATAAAATGAAAAACTTCCAGGATTATCTTCTGGTAAATAAACAGGTTTATAATTAGCAAAATCAGTCAACATCACCCAATTCCATGATGTTACCAATATATTTTCTGTTTTAATATCACCATGATAAATCCCAATTTCATGACAATCAGCAATTGCATTAATCAATTGGAAAATTATCCATTTTTTCTCAGTTTCAGTAAGAAATGGACGAGTGCTTATTCTGTCATAAATGTTTGTCTTGATATGTTGTCGTATAAGATAACCGGCTCTATCAGTTTCAAGGATTTTACTGAATGGTAAGACATTTGGTCGATTGATTAGTTTATCTCTTTGTTGTTTCAATTTAACTTGCCAACTACTCAAATCCATGTTATCCACTGGCTTAATAAACACTTTAATCACAACAGCACCATTATCATCAACCGCCTCCACAGTCTTGAGAAATCTCGATGAATTCAATTGGTCTTGATATTGAATGTGGTCCAAAACATCGACATAAGCGCTCACTGCAATTGACGGTGCTGTTGGCGTGAGCAGTGAAAAGTTGACTCCCATTGTGGCTGTAGTGCTGAATTAAAGCGAGCTTCAACTAGGCTGTAATTAATGTTTTCAATTTAATATTGCAGTGGCAAAATATTGTTCATCAATTAATATTATTTATATCAAAATAAAAATCGATAGATAATAAATTTTTTTAATAGTGTAGAAAATAATTACAACGACAAAAATATAATTCTACTTATAAAATTCATTAATTTAATATATATAAAGTAGTATAAAAAGGCATATAAAAGACATGAAAATAAAACACATAAAAAAACTGTAATTATATATCTATAATTTGTTATAAAGTCCCATTTTTTCAATCTTTAAACTTCGAACTTCTTCATGAAGTAAATTTTTATAATCATTGAGTGTCACATTGTTTGATTCAAAACTAAAATCAAAAGGTTCATCACAAACAGGCTCTTCATCAATTCTTCTAATAGATTTTAGAAAATCATGTTCAATTGCCTGCTCAACAGAAAATCTTTCATTAATGTCCCAACATAATAACTTGGACAATAGATCATGAGCTTCGTTAGACGCAAATGGATACACCTCATTCCAAGGAACGGCTTTAAACTGAGGGTTAGGTGGACATAGCAACTGCCATGCTATGCTGGAACCATATCTCAAAATTATTTCTCTTGGAGGAGTTCCTAAAACTTTCAAAATCTCTGTAGCCTGATGGATTTGATCATCACCAATAAACAAAGGTCTTCTTCCATATAATTCTGCAAAAATACAACCAACAGCCCACATATCCACCATTTTGTTGTAATTTCTTTTGCTCAACAACAATTCGGGAGCTCTATACCATCTTGTGGCGACATAATTTGTGATTGAATGAGGTCTTGGTTTCAAAAATTTTGGAGAAACACCTCTAGCTAAACCAAAATCACAGATTTTCAAATTCCCCTGGATAGTGACCAAAATGTTCCCAGGTTTTAAATCTCTATGAATAACATCAGCAGAATGGATATATTTTAAACCACAAAGAATTTGATATAAAAAAGATTTGATATGAAACTCGGAGAATTGGACACTTGAATGGATCACTCTGGCCAAATCATAGTCTGCCAACTCTTGGAAACAATATAACCCATCATAAGGAGTCACCATAATCATATCTGCATCAATAAGATTAATAATATTTTTATGACCTTTAAAATATCTCATCAATTTCAATTCCCTGCATGCTCGCTTCAATAACACATCTTTATTGAAAATATTGCAAACTTTCTTGATGGCAAGTAAGACAGGCAGGTCTTTGTTTCTCGTATCCAATGCTGAACAAACGGTTCCATAGGACCCTTTCCCCAAAACCTGTTGGATAGTGTATCTATTCTCAATGTAGAAATTGGCCTCTTCAAACACAGTATACCCATTTCTATAATTCGGTTTCAATAGATCAACATCAAAAGAATGCTGCTGCTGCTGCTGCTGTTTTTGTGGTTTATTCAATGAACGTGCAAATCCATTAAAATGTGTGAAATGGTTCTGATTGGCAATGTTGGTGACCATTTTTTTGCTCGTTGTTAATTGCTGATCATAGTATCATCAAGCACAAATTGTCAACATCTTTCTCATTAAACTCTCCCCCAAAAAACTTTGAACAACCACAAAAACCAACTCTTTAATTTTATTTGTATGGTATTTACAGAGTAAAAACTACGAAATGTTTGGATGTTTTAACACTTATGTATTATGTATCAGAATAAATGAAAACAGTTCTTTGATTGGAATTGAGTGTAGTGAGATAGGCAAACTAAAAGCATTGATATGTTCATATCATTTGGTATCTGCTACTGATACTGAAAAAAAAACAGCTCTAAATTACCTTTTTTCTAACAAAAATCGATACTTGAGAACAATTTTGAGAACATTTCACATTAACAACATGAGATTAATGAGATGATATATTGTTCCCACAACTATTTAAACAAATGGATCAATTGATTAATTGTAATTTGTTCTCTTTTTTCTTTTGTACTTTCTCTTATATACAGTGCCCGAATAATACAAAGATGATCTGTTCAATTCCACTTTTAATCACAACAGGTTTAAATTTATTTACTGCAATAGTAGTTAATGCAAACCCAATTCCAAGTACTTATACTCATGACAATTTCACTGCATTAATGACTTACAAATTACCAACACCAAAACCACATCCAATCACTTTTACAATCTCACATTCACCTGGTTCACCAATTGCTAAAATTCATGAAAATGGACATGTTTATACTGTTGATTATAATCATTTCATAAAATTTTGGGGTTTAGCTGATGCCAAAATCAATGATATTGATCCAAAAATCACCATTGAATCAGTAATTGACACTTATTATGATATTAATGGTATTATTATTGATAATGATGTATTTAATAATTTATCAAATGAGTCGGATTTCAATATTGCAGCAGCTGCTGCAAATGCAGTTGCTAATATTGATACAACTTATACAATTTCATCAGATGAAGTTGTTAAAAGATCTAAAGAATCATTACTTAATGATGAATTTTTCACTCGTGTTTCAAAAGAATCTGGTTTAAAAAGAAGTATCATTTCAGAACAATTATTAAGATTACTTCAATATCTTTCAGCAGAAAACTTGTATGAAGAAACTGAATTATGTTCAAATTTTGATAAAGATTATAAAGGTTTATGTAAAAATAAAAATGGTATAGTTGTTTATCATAACAACAATCGAGCACGTCATCATTATTTCCGTTCAATTGGTGGTCCAATCTCAACAGGTGCTATGCTTATGGTTGTTTACACTTTACAAGATAATTATTGCTCATCATTCAATTTATTCAACTATTTATTTATATGTCCATCTCTTGATAGATTTTATCAAGTTGGTCAAATGTTTTTTTATGGTTCATTAATTAATGGGTATCAAGATTTAAGAAACAAACCATTTGCAGAAAGAGCTTCCAAAATGCTTAAAATGTATGAAAGATTTAGTTTTAAAAAAAGTTCATATTTTGCAGTTAATTATGAAGGTGAAATGGTTAATATTAATGATATGCCAAAAGATTTTGATATAAGTTACATTCATTATACTTATACAGAACGTGCCGGTTGGTTAGGATTTGGTAAATCACAACCAAAAAACTTCACATTAGCAATTTTCCCAGGTAATAAAGATGGAGAAATTGGTTTAAGTTGGATTTCAAAAGGTCGTACTGATATTGTTGATAGTAATCCACATTTTAATGATTCACCAGTCACATCAAAAGAATTGAAAGATATGCATATTATGATCAAATTTGATGCAGCAGAATGGAATCATCGTGTTGATCAATTTTCACCAGAAGAAATGTTTCATCAATCAAATGATTTAGCTATTGATTTTCAAAAATGGTTTTTTGCAAGTGGTGCTAATCTTAAAGATGAATCTACCTTTGAGTTTCAAATGCCAGATCAATCATTAACTGATGATGAACGTGAAGAAGTTTATATGGAATATTTGGATAGTTTCAAACCATCAGAAGGTAAGAATGTTGAACCTGTTATTAACTTGAAATTCAGAGGTTATAAATTGAGAATTGTTTATGAAGATGATGCTAAGCATTCTGTTAGATGGAACGACTGGTGATATAATGTATTTTGTTTATCTTATTACTTATTTAATCATTCATTGGTTTCAACTGGATGTGATGTTTGTGGGAATATTTTAAATAGATTTGTTTTGTTAGTAAATCAACTTTTATTTTTGAAGTTGAATCACATTGAAATTGCTTTATTCTGCTTGAAGATACAACTGCTCGCTTGGATTGATATCTGGTGTTTATTTGTTGGTAACATTTGATGCTGATATAAACCATTGTTTTTTAAAAGTTGCCCTGGAGAAGCTACTAGATTCATTAAAAGTTTGATTTTTTCGTTGGGAAATTGATGAGGAAATTATTGACCAGCGATAACCAGTTAGCTTGAAAAGTTTATTTAGAACGTTTTTTTCAATCTGAAAAACCACATTCTCTTTATTAATCTTGTAGCTTTCAATCATTGAACTTGAGATATTTTCATTTTCTATAAAAGATGAGACAGATAATGATCCATTATTTTGCTGAGCATTGCAAATATTGGTATCGTTGGAAGGTGTAGAATTAACCTTTATCTGGTCATTTGAGCAACGAGTAAATATAATGTCATCTTTTAAAAATTCTGACCCATCAATCAAAATATGCTTGTTTTTCAAATCTTTAAATTTGTTCTCTTCCAAGCAATCAATTGGTCTTTGGTTTAGCCTCGCTTTTGTAACACGATCTCGTTTTCAACAGTAGAGCACCTCTTGCAAGTTTTAGAAATATTCCCTAAATTGGAACCTTTAGAAATAACTTTGAATTCAGTGCGTGGTTTCTTGTTTTTGCAGGATCGACAAGAAAGCTCATTTTCAGGCATTTTGGTTAACACTCGTGGCTCACATTCAAGTAGTTTGATCTAAAAAAAACTAAGCTTTGAAAGTAATTTTCCAACTATGTACTATTAAAACTATATTCATCCAAGTCGCGTTCCCCGGGTAAAGTAAACTGAATGCTGCCTAAGTATTTAGTCATCTGGTTAGGGCACTGCTGTTGATTCCACTATCAGTATTTCTACTGTGAGTCTTGAGATATGAAACCATAATTTCAAACTAGCTCGAAAGAAGAAAAGAATGGTATTAGTACTAGCTACACACTTGAACTTGATGTTGTATCGATTCCAACCACTTGAAAGAATGTCTCCAAGATTTCCGCTCATCTCATTGGTTCATCGAAATCTTATTCCATATAATTGCAAATTGTGCCAAACTTTTTTTTTTCTTTAGAGGTGAAAATCTCGGGTTTTGTATTGAAATTTTGAAATTATATTAAAATTGCTCAAAGTTTTCCTTCTTTTAGAAGCTTTAGAACTCCTTGAAATGATTTTATTGACTGCTCAGAGACATTTGTGTTCAATCCAGACAGTGGGAATTATACCACACGGTTTTTCCAGCGCAACAGCAGCGGTTTTTGCTGCCAAAAGACATGCAAGTTCAAACAATAATTCTGATCCTTTACCTCAGGAACCGTTCTATCATAAAGACTGGCCAGTACATCATCAACCAACACCTTATGATGTCTTCAACATCCATCCAAGTGAATTTGACCTACGTAATTTGAAGTCAAAATACCATGAAATAGCCAAAATTTATCATCCAGATCTATCGAAAAACAAACAACTTTTAGGTCATGATGGTGATTTATTATCTGCTGATATCAAGAATGAACGGTTCAAATTGTTGACACAGGCATACACGTTATTAAAAGACGCTCGTTTGAAAGCCAATTACGACAGATTTCAAATGGGATGGATCACCAATGATCAATTACAACATTCAACAACAACAACAACAGTTCATGATATATATAAAGGTCCACCTCGTTATAAATACGACGAGGCATACTGGAACGCAAGTGGATGGCAGGACTACCACAAGATGCAAGACATGAGTGATCCTTCATTAAGACCAGATAAATTTAAAGTACTTGGATTAATTGCATTATTTATAGTCACAAGTGCAAGTATTCAAGGTTGGTATGTTTTGGATAAAGTTGAAAGTTCAATAAATTCAAGACAAATTGTGCATGAAACTTCGGAAATGGATCTTGCTCAAGCATATATCAATTATGGGTTAGATGATTCTAAAATTGCAAGAATTAAAAGATTTCTTTGGTTTAGAACGTTTGGATTATACATCGAGAAGCATGATTTGGATATCAGTGTGAAGGAGAGTGAGGAGTTGATGAAGGATGTTTATGGCACGGAGTATACTGGTGTTTGAAAAGTTGCTTACAGGGTTTATTATTAATTGTGTGTTGATGAAGATTTTCAGTTCGATCTTTTTGTTGTTGTTGTTGTTGTTGTTGTTGTTTGATCTGTTTTGATATTTGTTTTTATACACGTTATGAATTTATATCAATTTTTGTAACTTTTAAATCTTTTCTTATAAAAATGCGTCAATCTTTCCTTCTTTGTGAGTAATTCCATAAGGTAGAAAATATATAAAAAAAAATTCAGAAATTTCCAACATTAAAAACCTTCTTTAAATCTAACCAGCTCCAAAATGGACTTCATGAAACCAGAAACTGTGCTCAATTTGGCCAACATCCGTGACGCATTGGTCAGAATGGAAGACACCATCATCTTCAACTTCATCGATAGATCTCAATTCAAATCATCACCTTCTGTCTATGAAGTTGATAAATTTAAGATCCCAGATTTCCATGGATCTTTTCTTGATTGGGCATTGTTAAATTTAGAAAAAGTTCAATCTCAAATAAGAAGATTTGAATCACCAGATGAAACTCCTTTTTTCCCAAATGAAATTTTGAAACCTTTACTTCCTCCAATTAATTATCCAAAAATTTTAGCATCTTATACTAATGAAATCAATGTTAATGATACCATTAAAGATTTGTACATTAAAGAGATTGTTCCATTGATAAGTGCAGGTGATGGAGATAACGAGGAAAATTACGGAAGTTGCACTGTTTGTGATATTGATAATTTACAAGCATTATCAAGAAGAATTCATTTTGGTAAATTTGTTGCAGAAGCTAAATTTCAAAATGAAAAAGAACGTTTTACTAAATTGATTTTAGAGAAAGATATTACTGGAATTGAAGATGCAATTACAAATAGTGCAGTTGAAGAAAAAATTTTAGAAAGATTGATTGAAAAGGGGAAAGCTTATGGTAAAGATCCAACTTTACATTTCTCTCAACATAAAGTTACACCTGAATATTTATCCAAAATTTATAAAGATTTTGTTATTCCATTGACTAAAAAAGTTGAAGTGGATTATTTATTAAGAAGATTAGAAGATGAATAAATTTTATAATACATACATACACCCGCAATCACTTTATTTTAAGTATCTCATCGTCAACTCAAATGCGTAAAAAGTAGCAGCATTAGCTGGTGCTGCTCTAAGTATAGTTGGAACAAACCCTTTGAAAAACCCTCTTAAACCTTCATTAACAAATATTTTCTTAGCACAATCAATTGATCCTTTATATTTTGGATTAGTTAAATCATCTGTTTGTAATCTGGATTTAATCACATCGATTGGATAAGATGTCATCCACATTGAATAACCAGCAGCAGCACCATAAAGACATAATCTCCATCCTGGGATTTTTTCTCTTTCTAAATTATTTTTAATAGAATCTTTTTTAATCAAAGCTTCAAAAGTTAAAAAATAAATACCTATACCATGACCTTCTCTAATTGCTGTTGGAACAAACCCTTTCATCAATCCACTTGTAAACCCATGGTTTTTAATTAAATTCTTGATAACATCCAATGGACTTAATTTCCCCACTGTTGAAGTTTGTAATCTAATTCTAACATGTTCAATTGGACTTGCCAACACAGAGTTAGCTAACCCACCAGCTAATCCACATATATAATATTGGATATTGCTTAAATGTTTAACATTTTGGAAAACTTGTCTTTTCATATACTCATTAACACCAAATTGAACAGAAACACATGCACCAATTCCAACTAATGGAGTTAAAGTTCCTTTATAAAAAGCCAATGGACCTTCATTTCTAATCAGTTTCTGTACAACATCAATCGGACCTTTATATTCTTTGGAAATATCTGATTGTAATCGAACTTTAGTGGTATCAAAAGGTTGTCCTACTAAAACTTGTGTTATTCCACCAACAGTTCCAGCAAAAAGATCTTTTAAAACTCGATATTTGTCCTGTTGTAACTGAGGTTCAATCTCTTCAATCCCTGTAAAAACAGTCTCTTCACTCATCTCTGTGTGGTTGGATCTCGATGGAGAAATCTTTTTTCTTTTCAACTAATATAAATAGGAAATCTTATCAGTGATGAAGTGGTGGTTGGACCCAGGTCAACTTCCTTTTAAGTCCAGACTCAGTCCTGCAAAGAGTCAAGTAATTTTCAGCCTCAGAATGGCTGACTCCGTGCCCCTTGCACAATTCTGCTCTTTATCGCAGCTTTTTTGTCTAATATACAGCTTACTACTTACTACTTAGTACTTACTACTTACTACTGTTCATTGTTCTATATACGTAGACTGTAAAACACACTACAAAAGTCTCAATCAAAAAAATTATCAAAGTTATTATATATCAATTATAATTTACATGAAGCTGTTGATGTCTGTAGGGTTTTTATCATAAACTGTAACATTATGATCCAATATAAATTCAAAACGTGATCCAAACTGATCAATATAATTGAAAAGAGTAACCACTTGACAAATTTCATTCATCACCTCATCAGGGAAAAAAACGTTTGAGAATCTTGAAGTGAAAAGAGGACGAGGTTTTGGAGAATTGTTTTTATATTTCTTCAAATCTGACAATACTCCATTTGCATAATTTGATCCATTGGTAGTGAAGGCTATTATTCGAATACGTTTTGAACCTGAAAATGATAATGAAAAATTGGAGGAATTGTTATTGTTATAAGTAGCTGCAATTGTCTTAGTAGTAAATGGCTTAAATCCATGAAACACATCTGGATAAGTTAAAAAAAAAAGGTTTATAAGGAAATATCTCCTTACTAAACTTGCTGTAGATATCATCTGTGCTAGTGATACTAGCTTTTCTAGACGTATTTGCTTCATTATAAGTTGGTAAAGTTGTTGTACTTGACAATAAGGCCAAATGATCATCAGGTGAAAATTTGATCACAGTTTTAATTTCAATCTCTGTTCTTAATAACCCAATTTGTATGGATTTAGTTACTATAGCTTCAGTGAAAGATTCAATTACAATCTCTGTGAAATAAACCATTTTTGTTGTGGAGTCTTTATAAGTGAATCGTCTTGTCTCTAAATCAATCTCTTTTGCATCATAAATAAAATCATTCAAATTGTTTATCATCAAAAAATTAGACTGAATCTCCATTACTCTTCCACTATAAGAACTGATGATGAAGGATGAGTAATACTCACATTTGGTTCATTACAGTATATGTGATATTTTAGTTTTGGTTTTCCATTTTTGATTTTATGGTCCATCTGTTGTTTGGGTTCACCAAAAAGAAAGTTCATTAACCCCATATTGTTCGACTATTTATTTAGTTGTAATTAGTTGATGATGATTATGATTAATTGATTTCAGGAAATTAGGAGTTTTACTATTTATATGCAATTAAATTATATAGCTGTTGAGTGAGTGTTTTTCAACTAATTAGTTGTCGAAGTTGAAGTTGAAGTTAATGTAAATTTTATCTAAATTTGGCCATGAATAATTTAATATAGCATTAATAATTAATGTTATCATGATTTTGTTATGGTAATTTTGGGATTAATAACCATAATTTGAAGTAAAGAAATCCTAAAATATACTGATCAGTTGAGTGCTCAGCTGCAAGCGTGATAAATTTATACTAGTAATATTATTAAAGTTGATAGTTAAAATTGCGCCAAAACTGCTTAATAAGGTTAAAGTCTTGATGTTTTTGCGCAATTTTTTTTGATTTTGTGTCAATATTACTCGCAAAAACTTCCCATTCAAGAGATCATTTTTTATTTTACACTGTGATTAATTTGTGTCACAAAACTTCAATAAAACCAACCAGTTTCATTGAAATCACTTCCGTTACTTGATAATGAAACCAAACAGTGCTTTACAAACTTCAACTTGTTATAGTTTTTAAAACCAGGTCACACAATGAATAGAAATAAAAAAGTTAATTCTCGATATGATGCTCTGATCAGATTACAGCAAATTCACAATATTCAATATTATCATCATTTTGAAAGCTGATTTTTAGTAGAAATTATTTTCTAGTATCTACATTATATATAATTAATGCTTCACGTATATCCATGCTATTTTAAACCTTAAAATGGCTCACCTCATGCAATACCTGTATCAGAAAAAAAAAAAAAATTAAATCAATTCAATTCAAATTTTGTAAACTTCACCATCTGAAATCATAAATGAACTTTCCAATTTCTTCAAACCTTCATCTAATTCATCACGAGTAAATTGATTTTGTGGTGATACAGTAGAATTCATTGCATCAAATAAATCATCAATTTTACAACTATTTTCATCGTGACTAAATACTTGACCATTATTTGAAATAAATGATAAAGTTTTCTTGAAGAGTTCAAATCTTTCTTTACTCATTGGTACATGTGCTGTTGCCGCCGCCGCTGCCGCTGCTGCTTCTTCTTCGGCAATTTCTTTTTCAATTTGTTCATCAATTTCATCTAAGGTTTCTTCTTCAATGTGTTCAATTTCTGGTTCAGGTTCAGCTTCAGGTTCTATTTCTACTTCTTTATCAACCTGTTGTTCTTGTTGATCATTTATCGTTAGTTCATTGATTGGAACATCCATAACATCATCAAACAACTGACTTTCATCATTCATTTGTGAATCTTCATTTTCTTCAATTATTGGTTCAAAATCATCTTCATTTCTTCCAGGTTGACTTGAAGGTAAAACACTTGATGAACTATCTATTGAATTTTTAAAATTATTATTTGTTGAATTGATTTGTGAACTTAAGATTTCATTATCATCATGATATTTATCTTGTTTTGATCTATTTTCATCATCTGAACTATCATCATCACTATCATCTTTATGAATTTTTTGTTTTTTATTAGTATTATTTTTTCTTCTTTTAATTGGTTCAACTTCTTTAAACAAGGCAAATTCTAAAATTTCTTCAGCAACTTCACAATCAATTAAATCAACAGTTTTACTTAATCTAACTTTTGCATGTGCAGTTGATAAACGAATTAAAGTTTCTAGAGTACGTGTTGTTATTGGTGATGTATTTTTTTTCTCTTCAGGTATATCATTTCTTAAAGTTGAATAAGCTTCCACAATATATTTTGATGCATCAATTGTTAAAATTGGTTCAACACGATTTTTAGCATATTGAATATATTTTCTAATAAATGGAATTGATAAAATTTTTGGTTGTTTATCTTTTTTTTTACCTTGTCTTAATCTTCTTGATTGATGTGAAGCTTTTGCACCTGCATGTAATAATGGATTAAATTTTTCAAAAACTGGTTGTTCTTCATTTTTTCTAGCATCATCATCTAAATCTTCATTACCAACAGCTAATGATAAATTAGTTTGTTCTCTAATTGGTTCACCTTCTGCATACCCTTTTGGTATAAATCTATGAGTTCTTAAAACATGTTCTGATATTGATCTATCTCTTGTAGTATTAACATCATCAGTAACAATAAATAATAAATCAAAACGTGATAATAAAGAATCTGGTAATGCAATATTTTTATGAGGTTCTTTATGAATATCATATTGACCATAAACAGGATTTGCAGCAGCAATAACAGAACAACGGGCATTTAATGAAGTATGAATACCTGCTTTAGCAATAGTAACTGTTTGTTGTTCCATAACTTCATGAATAGCAACTCTATCAATATCAGACATTTTGTCAAATTCATCAATACAAACAATACCTCTATCAGCTAAAACCATTGCACCTGCTTCTAATCTTCTTTCCCCAGTTTCTTTATCATGAGTCACTGCTGCAGTTAAACCAACACCTGAAGAACCTCTACCAGTAGTGGCAATTGCTAAAGCAGCAGTATTTAAAACAAATCTTAAAATTTGAGATTTTGCAGTTGAAGGATCACCAACCATCAAGATATTTATATCACCTCTTAAATGAGATCCATTTTCTAAATTTTTTTCAACACCACCCATTAACATTAATAAAACTGCTTTTTTAATATAATCATGACCATAAATTGAAGGAGCTAAAGATTGTGACATTAATTCAAAAACATTTTTCCTTTTAGAAATTTTATTAATATTTCTAATATCAGCATCAGTAATATTTTCTTTTGCAGCAACACCAGTTGATCTTGCATGTAATGGATAACAAGAATTTGCCACTAAAACTGTTCTAAATGAAGAAATATTATTTGTTGCACCACCCATTGATCTATAAACACCAACGATTTGAACACGATCCCCTGGTTTTAATTTATCAACCAAATCATCATCCATAACAACTTCTAACGATCTTGGTAATTGACCAGCAGGTGCTCTTTCTGGCATTTCTTGAATTGTAATCATTTGATGATCTCTATATGTTGAAAACCCATATTCTGTAATTAATTTATTACCTTCTGAATCTTCAGTTGGATAAATAGCTGGTGTTGTAATTGGATTAAAAGACGTTGTTGCATCTCTATATTCTCTTGAATGGAATTTCCCAGTTGCTTCACAATAATGAACAGATCTAATAACTTTTGGATGAACTAATGATGCTTTAGTAACAATACCTTCCACCGAAATCATTTTGGATAAGTAAGAAGATCTTATTGTTCTTGGTGAGACGGAATGATCACCAAATGCACCTTTAAACCCAACGTAATAAACAGTATCTTCTTCAACTAATTCATATTCTCTTGCTGCTGGATCATATATAGCCATCACCAATTCTTTTAGAGCGCGTTCCAATGCTGGCAAAAACTCAGATGGGACGTCCATAAGACCTCTCCATAGATCAGTACTATATTCTCTTAATTCATCAATGGAAACTATTAATCTTCGTTCACCTTTCCTCAAAATTTCACGAATATTTTCTCTATAGTCAGTTTGACCGCCTTCATAATCTAGGAAATCTTGGAACGCCCGCACTCTTTCACCAAAAACGGCATCAACTGTTTCATTCACTTCGGCCATTTCTTTCTCTTCTCTTTCTCTTTTGATGAATTATCACTCAATTCAATGTTTTTATCTTAAAGTTTAGATCTCTTTTTATAAAAAAGGTTGGGAAAATTCAATTAGATTTCCAAATTCGGAAATTTAATATCAAAGTTACCCGCAGAACAAGATTTTCCACTATAAATTTAAAATTATAATTTAGCTTTAATAAATATTTCGTTTTAACCATTTGAGAGTAGTAATTAGATTATTATAATCAAAAACTACACAAATTTAACCCCAATAAAAAAAAAAAAAAAATCAAACTAAACGCAGTTCTCATAATTAAAAAAAAAAACTAACGTCGAAAAACATGAAATTATATTAAAAATCTCTACCTTTGAACCCTCTATGAACATTAACTATATACTCGTATTATTATAAAATAACCCAACAAAAAAAAAATAAAAATAAACATTAAAAAAGACCTATAACATAAAAGATTATGAAAAAAAAAAAGACAAAACATATAAATTAAAAAAAAAAAAAACCGAAATTAAGACCCCTGTGATGTGATGTGATGTATATAAAATGAACACATAAAAGAATGATAAGTTATGATTCATGACCGTTTCATAACACTAAGCTTATGAAAAGACAGGAAAAAAAAATAGAGGGAAAAAAAACACACAGATAAAAGCTGTAAAATTGTATTGATAAAACTCAATGATGATGATGATGATGATGGTAATGATGTTTAGTGGATGAAAATACCCTAACAAAATTCAAAACAAGTACCAGAATCAGGAATATGAACCAATTCCAATTGTTGGAATTTCTCAGAACTTTTATGGAAATATAAACCCATGATATTCCCAGTTTTTTGATTAAATGTAATATAATAAAACCCAGCATATGAAGCACCTTCAATATTATTGACATTACAATCAGGTACCAAAAATTTTTCTTTCCATCTCATAAATAAATTTTCAAAAATTAATGGATTTTCATGTTTATAATTTTTTTCCTTTTTTTTAATTGGTAATAAATTCCAACCTTTTAATTTTGACCAATGTTCAATATCAATTTTATCATTTGTACCCCATTCATCAATATTTGTATAAAAAGAATTTGATTCATTAATTATATCACTTTCAAAAAAAGTTGTAATTTCTGGATGAGATTCAGTTAATCCCATAATTTTCAAATAACCATTTAAATAATAATTATTTAAATCAACAAATTGTAATTCAACTTCAACTTGATATGTAGTTCTTGCACTTTGTTGAGATCCAACAAATTTTGAACCTGGTTTTAAAAAATTTGAAGTTTTTGGTTTATATTGAATTTGATTTAAAAATTCAATTAAATTATCTCTTCTTTGGAATTTCTTATCACTAATATTTTCCAATAAATCAACTTGGATATCAACTTCATCAACCATGTGATCTTCATCATTAATATTGATTTCATCTTCCTTATTTTCAATAATTTCAGAACTATAGCAACTTGAATCTAAATCATTAATTTCTATGTCATTTTCTTGAGTGGAAGCAGCTTCATTTGATTTACTAGCACTGAATCTTCTATTGATGGCTGGTTCATTTTCTATTTCAATTGTTTCTGTGACTGTGACTGGCATTGTATTTCTTTTTGATACAATTTGAATGAAATTAATAACTCTTGTGACTTCTTAACCCTTAAAAATTTTGATCTTCTGGGGGGTTTTTATTTTTTTTTTCCCTTCTTGTTTCTTTTGTTTTTGGTGGTGCAAGTTTGATGATGATAAAAACACAAACCTAACAGTTTCTGAATCTTATTATCCTCAAAACTGAGCTAGAACAGAAAAAGTTGTATTTTTATATCATAAAAAGATTTAAAAAATTATCACAAAGTTTAATTGTGAGATTTTTTTTTTTAAAAACAATTTCTTCTGTTTTTTTCTCTCTATGAAAAAGAATTACTTTTTTTGGTCGCTTTTCTTTTTGATGAGATGATTTTTATTATAGAGTGAAGCAGATTTTTGAGAAGATTTTAATTTATTTACTAGAACTGATCAGCTGGTTTGGTTGTTGATTTCAACTCATGTTGTTTTGTATTAATTATTGAATTAAATGCTTATTATATAAATTATAAAATATTTAAATATGTGTCACTCAATTTAATTGTAGCAGGAAAATATAAAAGAAACTTAAGCTGACTGTGCCACAAATAATTTTAGGCGCTTATATTAAAATTATAAATATTAATTTAATATTTAAGTGGCAAGTGGAAATTAAATTAGTTGGGAAATTGATTAAATTTAACGTAGTCTAAATATTCTGGAGTTAATATGTCGCGGCCGGAATTAATAATATTATATTTTATATTTCAGGTGATCAATAGTACTATTAATTATATATCAAGCATATCAGATTAATGAATATATTAATTAATTAACAATATTAAATAATACTCATGACTACAATAAACTGATATACTTTCAAAACATTCATTCGATCACAGCTCAACTAAATAACAGAAAAATTAGAGGCAAGTTACCCTATTTAGCTTCATTTAATTCATGATGATTAGCCAACGACATTTCAAACGGATTAGGTGCCTGATGATACTGTTGTTGTGGAATAGTTGGAGGTGTACGTGGTGTATTTAAGGGTAAATTGAATGGAGTATTCATTGTTGGAATTGACATCACTGATGGAATTGATGATAATAAAGGTGGTGCTACTGCTGATGAAGTTGTTGTTGTTGTTGTTGATGATGGAATTGTTGGGTTTGCAGTCATGTTATTGAATGAATCATTAATCATTCTATATGAACTAACTTCAAGCATTACTGTGACATCTTTTGTAGCTTTTGTTAGATTTGCTAATGAAGGTCTAACTTCATTTAAAATTGGTAAATCATTTATAATTGATTTGGTTAAACCTAAAATAGTAATGATTGATTTTAATAATGCATTAATTTCATCATAAAATTTCTTTTTATCTAATAAACTTGAATTTTTAATATTTTCATTTTGTAATTTAAATTTAATTCTTTTATTTAAATCCATTGAAGTAACACAAGTGTTTGTTAATTCTTTAATTTTAAAAATTGTAACACTATTTAAAGAATCATCATTTGGTGTATTATTCCCACTATTATTATTTGAATTATTTGCCGTTGCAGTGGCAATGGCACTCTTAGAAATGGCTTCATTTAATTCAGAATAAACTAAACTTGAAGTTTGAACAACAATGTTTAAAGATGAATATAATTTTTCATCAACTTCATCATATTCATTTAATTGTTGTTGTGAAATTGAGTATGATTGATTTGTATTTAAAGTTGGTAAATTTGGTGTTCTATTTGTTTGTGGAATTATATTTGTTGTGGAATAGATATCTTTGATTGATTTCAAATTAGTTGTTGATGTATTAGAAGATGAATTATTTGTTCCATTCGTGGTGGTAATTGGTTGTGATGATGATGTTGTACTAGTTGTTGTTGCAGATTGTGATTGATTTTGTTGTAATAATGGCGTTTGTAAAGGTGGTTGAATTGATTGTAAAGGCATTGTTGAATTTTCTGGTATTAAAATCTTATAAGCATTATAAATTTCAGAATAAGAACCAAATAAAGTTAATAACAACATTCTAATTGAACAAATATCAACATTTTTAACATATGAATTATAATTATTTTGTAAAATATCAATTATTTTTTTATAAATTTTAATGATTTGAAAAACACATTTAACTAATTCATCATTTGAATTTATTATAATATTTTCATTTGATTCATCACATTTTTCTAAAATTTCCATTAGATGATCAATAACAGTTTTACTCTGATATAATTGAGAAACCATTTCAATAACTATAGATTTCTCTAAACAAATTGTATTCAATTTTTTAATAATCGTTTGAAATTCTGTTATTGAAAACAGAATTTTTTTCGAAATTTCAATAATTTTGAATTGTGTTAAATTGAACCTTCTTTCTGGTAAAGTTGATAATCTTTTGAAATAATCATTATTTGATTCTTGAATATCATTATGATTATTAATTTCAGTATCATTATGATAATCATTTTTATTCACATTGTTGATAGATTCATTGCTATTTTTATGGATTGGTAATGATGGTGTTATCGATATTGACAAAGGTTCATTATGATGCTGATCTATATTTGTAGTTGATAATGATCTATTCCTTACAACCGTTGGATCAAGAGATCTTGGAACCTCTTCTTCATTGATAGTTTCATTAGACAAATCTTGATTTGGTCTTTTAATTATAAATCCCATTCTTTTTGCGGCTCTTGAACTAACATGACTTTCAGAAGTACTTCTTGATCTTTCTAAATGAGGAGTGATTGTATTATTAACATGTTCAATAGGGTCAATATTGGGTGTAAATGGGATTTCATTAATAACTAGATATTGTTTAAGTTCATTTAACCATTCATGTGTGTCCAAATCTTTAAAAGAGTTTAAAGTAGCTTCATTTGGGTATTTTATTGGATTCCCATTGATTTCTAATTTTTTCAAATTGGATAAACTTGTTAAAGATTTGGGAAGTATTTCAATTTGGTTTTGATTTAAAAAAAACATTCGCAAACTTGTTTTAAGAGTACCAAAATCTTTAGGGAGCTTGCTAATATTGTTGAAACTTAAATCAAGAAACTCTAGGTTCATTGTTGTTAAAACTTCTGGGAACACGGTGAATTGATTATTCTGTAAATCTAACACTCTTAATCCCGTAAGTTTACCAAACGAGGAGCTTAAGCTTGATAGTCTGTTGTTCTGGAGTGTGAGTTTCTCGGTGAACCTGCAGATCAAGTCTATCACATCCACTGTTAAAGAGGTGATGTTGAGATCCACTAACTTGATGGTGGTGTCCTTCTCCAGCTGGCACCGCGTGATCTCGTCGGCCAGGACTGTGCTGTAGTTGCGCACTCTGTCGGACATTTTCCTCAGATCAGAATTGCTGTGTTGCTGGCTGTGCTGAAAGTGTTGTTGTTGTTGTTGTTCAGTTTGTTTATTTTAATTTATTTTATTTTATTTTAATACGGTTTTTTATTTGCAAATAATTTGAATTCCGGGGAGATATGAACATTGAATATGAGCATTGAGAAGTATGTAGAGATAACGTTGGAGGACATCACAGAACTAATTTATCTGTCATATTATATCATATCAAGTGTTTGGGTCACTTGATTGTTAGAACAAGTCGAATACTATGATAATTACTATACAAACAAATAAAATCAAATAATAAAGTGATCATTAATTAGTTATCAAAATAAATGAATTTAAATATGAATTAATAGAATGAAACATTAGCTCAAAAATAGACCGTAGCTATTAATTAATTACCATATTGATGAACAAACAAATCAAATATTTTCAGTGTTATCATGATCAACATTCACTCTACTTAAAGCTGAATTTGACAATGGTGTCCATTAATTAAAAATAGTCGAATGGGAACTTGGTGCTGGAATTACTGATGATGAAGTTGAAACTTTAAGCATGCGAGGAATTAAATGCTCAAACGTGTCATTTGGAAAATAATTGAGTTTCAAAATTTGAATCAGTAAACCAAAAAAAATGATGGTTTTTTTTGAAACACAATAATCTGTCCCAAAAACAAATAAGATGGTTTTATTGATAAGTAATCCAAGAATGATTACATAAAAGACAAAACTCTTATTTCTCAACCATTCAAAAAAGGACATAACAATAGAATTTATACCAACAAAAATATTTGTTGTGTATAGATATGCTTTTTCAAAGAAGTAAAAAAGATAAGATAAAAAGATGTAAAACTTATACCCATTTAACGATAAACAATGTACATCCACTTTTAGCATTAATAACAAGACAAAGAAGTTTAAGTATTTTTCTTTGTAGATTAAAAACTTGAAATTTTCGACATTGGTGATATTGATACCAATTAAATCACTGGTGTTTATATCATCCAAATTGTTGATCTCACTGTGATTTGTTGCTAAAAAGTTGATTGAGTTAAAATCTGATGATTCAATTAACTTCATAATTTTTTCAGCTTGGTCTCTATTTCTAATCAGCTTTTGTTTGAATTTGAAGAAATTAGTATGGGCTTCTAGTGAGGAATATTTGAACGATGATTGACGTTTTATTTTATTAAATGAATCAAAATAACATTGAAGAATTTTGATACTCAGTATCAAATCAATCTTTTTATGAAAAATATGAGCATTTGATTGAGCATATTCAGGTGATGATGACTCTGTAATATTAATTGCCATTTCATTCAAGCTGCTAAAGCTTATTAAATCATTCAAAAATACTTGGTTGTGCAAAAGATTATCTGTTTGCAGCGCGGAAAAAAATGATGTTGGAGTAGATTCTGAAGATGAAGGTCTACTGCTAATAGACAGACTCAGATAATAGCTGTTATTAGTGGTGTTGGTTGTATTGTTGCTATTGGTTGTATTGTTGCTATTGGTTGTATTGTTGCTATTGGTTGGATTGTTGCTATGGGTTGTATTGGTTGTATTAGTTGGATTGTTGCTATGGGTTGTATTATTGATTTGGGATGGGTTATTAATGGTGGTATTGTTTTGTTCACTGCATATATTTTCCGAATTAGTCGTCGTGCGGTTTGCACATTCTCCAGTTGTAGGATGAGTTGACACTTGTGGTGATGCTGGAGGTGATGCTGGCGACGAACTGGATTCAGCATTTGGTTCAGCAGTTGCAGCTTGATATTCAAGGTCTTCATGATTTGTGCAGTGTTTGTTTGAGCGGGTTGCAGAGAACAATCCCCTGATGGAATTGAGAAGAGAATTTGAGTGAGTTGATCTGAATGACATTGATATTCTGCAGTGATGTGAGCTTTTGCACTAGTTTGTATTTGAGTTATGTTTTATAATTTCTAATTTTCTATTTTTTTTTTTTAATTAGTTTACAATATAGTTAATTTTTTTCCAAATTAAGTATATAAATGAGGGTTTTTGTATGTGAAGAAAAACTGGTAGTTGCTTGAAAGACTACTCAAAGAACTAATTAATAAATAAAGCAAGATGAGGTTGATATCATTTAATTAAAACTACGTTGATCACGAATCACAATTGATGATTAGAATTTTGATCTCAGCTAGGAAATTTGACACAAAAATATTTTTTATTAGTCAATGATTATAGTTTATGGTTGAGTGTAAGATCATTAAATCATTCAGCTGTTGTAAAGTTGTAGAGTTATGAGAGAAGTAATTAATTACAAAATGATCAAGATACTTATTCCATCTATTGACTTTATAACCTATAATCTATAAATTATTAATAGTGTTTACCAAAATTATAGTCGTCTATTTACGAAATGCCCATTCATATTGCGGTGCCATTGTGATAAAAATATTCAATTCATTAGCCCAAGCCAATGCAGTACCTGGATTCAACAAGAATGGACGTGCTGCCAAAACAAGATCCAGTCCAGGTTCTCCAACTTCAGCATCTCCACTAATAATTCCATTGGCTTGTTCACCAGTAACAATATTACCAACAGTGGCAACCAAGATTTTGGAATTCTTCTCATTCAAAGATTTTTTAACTTTTCTTGCACCTTCTAAATTATACAATTCTCCAGAAGGTGGTCTACGAATTTGTTGCCAATTCATACCTCCAGAAGATAAGTTTAAAACTTGAACATCTTCATCATTTAAAGCACCAGCTAGTTTGACACTATCATCAACTGTCCAGCTGTTTGGATCACTTGGAACTGCTTCATCCTGGGAGATTCTAACAAATAGAGCACGATCATCTCTTTTAACAACATCGATAATCTCTTGTAACAATCTAATTCTATTTGCAAAACTTCCTCCGTATTGATCTTGACGTTGATTAGAAGTAGCTGTTAAAAAACTACTAATTAAATAACCATGCGCACCATGAATCTCAACAAAATCAAAACCAGCAATATCATAAGCTCTATTAGCAGCTTTCTTGAAATTATCAATTAATTGTTTAATTTCATCCAAAGTCATTTCATGAGGAATAACCCAATCATCATTAAATTTCAAAGGAGAAGGACCAATAACACCACCATCAATATCACTCCAACCAAAATTTGCCGTGGTAGAAACACCATAAACACCAGTTGCAATATTAATACCACTTGATTTTCTACCAGCATGAGCTAATTGAATACCAATTTTACAACCTTGAGAATGAACAAAATCCACAATTTTCTTTAAACTTTTAGCTTGTTCATCTGTCCAAATTCCCAAATCTTCAGGTGAAATTCTACCATTTGGATCAACAGCAGTAGCTTCCATAATTATAACACCAACACTTCTTGTAGCAAAAGATCCATAATGAACCAAATGCCATGGTGTTGCGTGTCCCAACAGTTCACCTTCATGAGGAGCAGAACCTGTACACATAGGAGCAACACATACTCTGTTTGGGATGGTTAATCCTTTCCCAATATCTAATTTGGTAAATAATGGTGGTATTGAGGCCAAAGTTTCTGGATCTTTCACCAATGGAGTTCCAATTGGCACATCGTAAATTGCCTTTGGAGTGAAAAAGTCAACTTCTGGAGCTGCTTCGATGTGATCTTTGAATTGTGTTTCTTTTGTCATTGCTGTTACTTTGTTTTGTATATATTGTAGCCAAATTACAAATCTTCCGCGATAATACATAGATTCTTCATCAAACAGCAGTTAATGCCAATGAATCAGTTCCAAAGCTTCGCACACACTCCTCCACCAGCACCACCTAAAAGCCCCAACAACAAGCTGAAAGCACGACAGACTCATGAGCTGAAACCTCTGAAAGACCTGTTAACATCCCAGTTGGTGCTCGTGTTTATTGGTTATAATCCTAGCATAAGATCATCACAAACTGGACACAGGTTTGCACATCCTTCCAATAGGTTCTGGAAACTGTGTTGTGACTCAGAACTTGTGGCTCCAAATACCTCGTACAAGGACGATGTGCTGCTGCCTGGTCGTTACAAGATAGGTTTCACTGATCTTGTAGCAAGACCTACGAAAAACATTCAAGAGTTGAGTAAAAAAGAGATTGATCAAGGTTTCCCCATACTATTGAACAAATTACGCCAGTACAATCCTAAGATTATTTGTCTTGTAGGGAAAGATATTTGGAACCAATTTGTATCTCATTTCAAGTTTAAAAAGCTGAGTTCTGATTTCCAGTATGGATTACAACGATATAAACTTAGATTGAGCAAAGGAGAAGAAATGCAAGTTGTGGTAGTGCCATCTACATCAGGACTAGTCCGTATACCATATGAAGACATGCTTACATATTGGAAAGAATTAAACAATTTATACAAATCTAACATCGAAACCATCAGCAGCACCTCCAGCAGCGTTATTATCAATAAACAAGCTTAATTCTCTTGCTAGTTCTGTATCCATTTCGAATTGATCATTGATAATTTCACTTCCAATTAATGAACGTTCATCAATAAAATCTTCCAAAACTTCTCCATTCAATGGTGGTAGCACATCATATTCATAAATATTATTTTGATCCCAAATCTCTTTTGGAATCTTGGCCATTAATTTACTTTCTCCTGATAAAATGACAAATCTTAATAAATTCATTGGGATTATTTCATCTTTAACTGGTGTGATTGTAATTTTATCATTAATAAATTCTAATAATGAATCATGTAAAAATTTCTTATGTTCATGTTTCTTCCAAATGATTGGTGCTCTAATCAAATAACATGTTGCTGACAATTCAATTTCTTCACCAACTTGGAAAATTTTGTAATCTAAAACTGGAATATCTTCTGCAAGTCCAATTGCTTCTAATAATTTATAACCTGTATACGTATGTAATTTAAAAGCTTCTTTCAATGCTAATTTAGCATTCTTATCATCATTCAAATGTAAATATGCCAATGCCTTTGAGTACAGTAACCCAGGAGTCTTCCATTTAGCATATGTTGAAACTAATGAACTATTAACAAAATCAATAATAAATTTATAATTTTCTGATAATATGGCATAAAAATCAATGAAATAACGAACACCCAAAGGATCTTCTGCTGGTGATAATGATAATAATAATTTATTATAAGTGAATGCCGTTTCCAATGTCCCTTTTTTAGTTAGCACATCAATATATCTGAAAATTGCAAGATAAAATTGTCTATTTAAGTAATAATTGTAAGGTAATCTAACCAATCCATTCCCCAATTCCAAATTCTGTTTGAAACCACGATCAAAAACAAATAATGCACGTTCAACTAAACCATTACTATTACTTTTATCTCCTTGTCTTATTAAAATTAATGCAACTTGTAAAATAGTTTCAACATGATAAGGATATTGACTTAATAATTGAATTAAATTTTCATGATTTGGTTGAATAACAACTGATGCAAAAAATTTAGTATTAACTGGGTTTACCACTGGATCTCTTTCAAATTTATAAAATGTGATTCCATATTTATGATACTGTTTAATATCATCTTTAATAACATCAATCCAATCTTCACTTTGTTCCATTTTCAATTCAATCAATTCTTTATCTTCAACATCTTCCATTGAAACTTCTTTTTTAACACTTGGAATCCAATCATCTCTTATTTTGGTCAAACATAATTTTCTTCTTGATCCAGGTACACTTCTTCTATCTGAACCACCCCAACCTCTAACTAATTTTGCCATTTTTTTGATTTGTTTCAATTGTTCTGGTGGTATTGATGTTGATGTAGTTGATTCTGCATCATCAATTGCTTCTTTGGATAATGTACCAAATAACTTCTTAAATTCATTATCTGGATCTAAATTCTTAATATCAATTTTAAGTAATGATGAAGTTTTAAATTGTTTTAATGGAGTGAAATACTTGAAAGATGGGTCAGTTGTTTCATGTGTGATGTTTAAATCTAATTCATCATCGTCATCAAATTGAGTGGTTGTATCAATGACTTTATTCTCTTTGATTTTCAATTCTTTTAAAATTTGATCTAATTCTGACAAATCTTCATGTTCCTCTTCTTCATCTTCTACTTCAATTTCAGTTTCTTTCTTCTTTTTATGTTTTTTTTTGTTTTTTTTCTTCTGTGATTTAGTAGGTATCACCACTTTAACCTTTTCTTGTTCTTGTTCTTCTTCATTTTCACTTTGACTGCCATCACCATCATCTTCATCTCCCATTAACGCAAACAAATTGGTTGGTTTTGGTCTTTCAACAACAAAACTCTCATTCTCCTCATCACTAAATTCTTCTTGCTTAAGTTTTAACCTCTCCAACTTTCTTAATGCTCTTGAACTCATTTTGTTCTTTTGATGAAATTGATACAAAAATTGTAATTTTTTTTACCTCCATTTTCATTTTCATTTTTATTTTTATTTTATTTTATTTTTTTTTTTTTTTTACTGTACAGTGTAGTGTAGTACTCTACAGCTGGTTTATTTCAATAAAGAAATATACATTAAATTATTCTGTAGAAACGCATACAAATTACTAGAAAATCGTTTGAAAAGACTTGAAAGATTAAAGGAAATGAAAAGGTTATAAGACAGACGTCGACATGAAATCAACAACTGATTTTAATAATTTTCAGAGTTCAAGTTTAACTGGTTGTAAGACATAAATAGATTTGAAATAAAGTCATGAAATCATTAAAATGAACTAAAAAGTGGAAATTAAATAGATAAATAATTAGAAAGAAATAAAATATATTTTGATAGCCATATGATCATAACCCTAAATCACTAGATCAGCTGCCATGGTTATGGTCATAATTCAATACTTTCAAAGCTTAATTGACACTTGTCGATGATCCTAAAACACTTGAAATTGATGATAATGCAATTGCTGATTCTATACCGGAAAGATCAAACTGCAGGATGTCTAACATCTTCAGCATACTGGAGAAAAGTTGAAATGTTAACTTATATAAAAAAGTTGGGTAGTTGAAAACCCATTCATTTCAAAGATGATTTTGATGATAAGTTGGTTTATTAACATCATTACTGTGAATAAAAATAAAACTGGAATTTCAGTACTATTCAACCAGGTAAAAATAATAATCAACAATAAAAAGATTACTTCAACACTGTTTTTTAAATAAAAAAAAAGTTTCTTGAGATTTTGGAAACAATAATAAATGCTTTTGGAAATAAAGTATTGCTTAATACAAGCATTTTCATAAAACCAGATTGCTGAAAGTAAGCTGATTTTTTTTGAAAACCATAAATTTATAATTTTCAATTTTGGTCAAGTTGATTCCCATCAAATCGAATTCATTCAATTCTTCGATTGAATCCATGTTGTTAAAGAAAAGTCCAATAAAGCGTTTGGCGTTGAAATCAGCTGATTTAATTTTTGAATGAACTTCTTGGTAGCTTTCTAAACCAATAACCTCTTCATTTACTGTGATGAGTTGTATAACTTCTTCTTTCTTGAAACTACCAAAACTCAAATCATCTAAATATTCAAATTTTTTCAACAAATTTAATGTATCTTGTAGAATTTCTATGTTCAGGATGATATTCAACTTTTTATTGAATTCATTTTTTCCTCGATAGAATTGTTCTTCTGAGTCCAAACTAGTTAGCTTTAGAGCTAGAATGTTTAGTCTCACTGGACTAGTAAACCTGTTTAGCTTTTTTTCATTTTTTGTCAATTTTTCAATGTTCCTTGGACTGAGATTGGAAGAAGTTTGAGATTTGGAAGTCAAATGCAGATGGTAGTGAGGGCTATAATTGATGTCCCTAAATCTGTTGTTGCTGTTGTTGTTGTTGATGTTGTTACCATCACCTTTAATAGTATTTGACATGTTTTGAGCAGTGTAATTTCTTAAACGGAAAAATCTCCCAAGAGAATTTATAGAATCAGCCAAAACTTCAGTTAAAGTCCTAGTTGAAAAATCTGATCTTTGTGACATCTTGACTAACCAAACTTGATTTGATTTGTTTTGATTTGATTTGATTTAATGTTTTTCTATATTTTTTTTATTTTACATATACGTCATGGTTATTTAGCAAAAATATATATTTGCTAATTATTAGAGAAACTATTTCCCCATATATTTATCAACTGCATGTTGTTATTAAATATTAAGAATAAGCAACCAGGATTTGTTTAGTACAGAAGTCTGAAGGAGTCTGGACTCTGGACTTTGCACTGTAAAGACTACAGCAATTGACTAACTAATTTATAATACTTTTATCATGACACAAAATTTTTTCATCAATGCTTCTAAATGATGTAATAATTTTTTTTTTTTTTTTTTTAATTTTTCATACAGCAAAGATTATATAAATAATAGCAATCGTTATATTTAATAATAAAAAAGTATGCAAATATAAATACTCTGATATTTTCTTTTTAACTACCTAAATAAAAAGAAGAAGATAAAAAAATAATTACAAAAGATGAGTGAATTAGTTAGAGTTTTTTTTAAAGGTCAAGATAAAGATTTCATAATTTTTGCAGAAAATGAAGATTCAGTTAAAAAATTCCAATCAGATTCTTCAATTCCATTAAGTCAAATTGTTGGAAATTTTAAAATTTATACAACAGCAAATGGACGTGGTGCTGAAGGTCATTTAGACGAAGCTTCAAATCTAGAATTGGAAACTGAATTTGGTACAGGGAAATCAAATGATGAAATTATCAAATTTATTTTGAATAATGGCGTTGTTAAAAATAATGCAAATGTTGGCAAGAAAATTTGGGGTTCAACTAATGATTCTATTGGTACTAGAGTTTAAGTTAATGAATTAATGAATTAATTAATTTCTTAAAATACATGGTTGTAGAAATCAGAATCGTCTATTTAAAAACCGAATACTTTTGAAGTTTTTCTTATTAAAGAAGCATGATTTAATTTAATTTTATGTTCTTTTTCTGATTTCAATTCTTCATTATCATTATCATCTGGTTTCAAATTATCTATATTATTTAAATTTTGATTAAATTGTTTTTCAATTTCAATCATTGAATTTGATTTAGACTTTTTTTTATTTTTAAAACTAAATCTAAAACTTGAGCTTTTTGATTTTGATCTTACTGATTTTTCTCGTCTTGTTAAAAAATTTTGTGAAATTAATTCATCACTCCATAAATCTTGTAAAAGATATTCGATTCTTGATCTATCTAATTCATTTAACATAATAACAGTTTCTCCATTTATTTGATTATCTAAATCTGCATAATTTATAACAATTTTAACTGGAATAATTTCATTAAAATAACAAAATTTCAAGACATCTTTATCATTTTTCAAATCATTATAATAATTAAAATTGAGTGAATTCAATTTCAAATCATATGATTGCATTGAATTTGGTTTAATTATTGAAATGTTAAATTTCAAATTAAAATCAGCATGTAGTTTTGATATTGAATAATCTAATTTATAAGGCCCATTAATAAAATTTACCAATAAATTTAATTTATCAAACCAAATAGTTAATTCATTTGAATCCATAGAAATTAATAAAATTTCAAATAATTTAAAATCTTTTTCAAATTTAATCTTGAAAGAATTTTCAAATCTCGTGAAAATCCCACCATCATCATTATTAATTAAATCATTTGTCTGAAAAATTTGACAAATTGATAATGGAATTAAAAACTTAACATCAAATTTATTAAATTTTGTCACTGAAGCTAAAATTAAATGAGTTTTAAATAAAAAACATCCAAAAATCTCTGAGTGTATAGATCGATCTTTACCACTTATATAGCAGCCAAATAATGAGCCTAATAAAATAGGCATACCTAAATATTCGACTGGGAAATTTAATTTAATTTGTTGGAAATTCAAATAATTAAATAAAAGGTTAGCTTTATATTTCTCTTGTAAACCAAACCTATTGATCTGTTGAATTTGTAAATCAACTCCTGCAATAGAGTTCATAATCATATGATTTGAATCCAAATCATCAACATCAAGAGTTGATTTCAATAAAGTTTCTAAAAACAATTTATATTTAGATATTCTTGCAATTGGTTTACTCATTAAAGATTTTAAAGATAGATCCATACCATTTGACAATGAGGCAGCTTCTAATAAAATTTGAAAACCTTTAGTTAAAGTTGACCCCATTTCTGGATCTGATTGTTTAGAATTTATTAATTTTAAAACCAAATCATGTAAAGTGAAGAATTGTTCATAGAAAAACTTGTTTATAGCTTTGGTACTGATAAGCTGTGATATTATTGCAGCCATCTGTGGTGAATTGGGAGTTAAGTTAACATTATCATAGATGCTATAATTTTGACTCAAATTGAATAATTTCCTAATTTCAAACAAAAATTCAGAATGTGATTTAATCAAATAGTTAACATACTGATTCAATTGTTTAATTGGGATTCCATCATTCCCTTTTAGGATAATAGACTTGAGGTATACATCAGATAACATGTATAAAAAACTGATATAACTCTCTTCAGTATCAATAATCTCTTCAATGACTCTTTGTCTGATAAAACATCTTTTGGAAGATGGCGAGTAATCATCATATGAGACTAATTTTGGAGACAATTTTGAAGATGTGGTGAATTGGTCTAATGGGGAACTTGTATTTGGCATTAAAATAACTCCTTCATCATTGATCTGATAATTATCTAGAGAGTTCCCAGTATTAAGCAAATGCAAATTTCCTACTGGTGAACTCAATGGAGACGATGATATCCTAAGCAATGCAAACTTGAGCACCGAGCTGGGCAAGTCACTAATCACAGATGTGTCATCATTTGTATTGGGGCTGTTGTTGTTGTTGTTGTTATAAACATTTTCCTTAATCAGTGGACTGTGAATGTCCAATAAACAAGCACTGGTCTGCGTGAAATTGGTATTTGGTGACAATGGCTGTTGCAGTTTGAACAAGCTCTCCACCAAACTGGATGCCGTTGCTGGTCGCGAAGTTGTGAGTTCGTCTGAGGAAAGATTGATAGCTGTAAGCATGAAATAGCAAGGTTGAAAAAAAAATGAAAAAGGCCAGTTGACTGACAACACTATAAGAAACCCATTTCAGTGCCTGCAAAGCTGCGCGACGTTCTTCAAACTCATTTTTCGCGCTGTTTGCCATCTGTTTTTGTGTTTTATTTTTTGTTTATTTTTTTATTTTTTGTTTAATTTTTTTTAAAGCCGGGTAAAAATGAATTCTGGAATTTTTTCTTGATAAACAGGCTGAAATTTGAAAATTAACGTATGTAACGAAATTTCAACCAATTTTTAACAGTTTGAGAAAACGAAAAAAAGTGTTTTGCAGAGTGAAATGGTGAGTTACAGTGATGGGAAGTGGTTTGTGGTGGTTATGTGTGTGTGTTTGTGGGAGAAAAACTGGCGTTTTAACTGCTCTAAATGGACAGTTATAGCATTTTGTTGAAAATTAAGGAGATCCACACCAACCATCACTACCCAATGGATACATATACTAACAGTCTACAGTCTGACTCAGGAATCAATCAATTGCTTAAAGTGCGTTCAAATCAAGTAACAACAAGATACATCCAATTAGAAAACTAACATCAACAGGCTGAAAAAGAAGCTCACAATATAGTAGCTGAAGCAAGAAGCTGTATGTTTTGATAGCGTCCTTTTTATTAAAAAGAAAATAACTAACCTTTTTTTCAACTTTTTGTTAGACCGTACTAGCCGTTTGAAAGCTGCCAAAGCAGATGCTGCTGAAGAAATTGCTCAATACAAACAAAAGAAAGAACAAGAATTAAAGCAGTATGAACAAGAAGTAAGTGGAACTAGATTTATCATTCTTTATTAGAATCTTGAAATAACACTTTTTTTTTAGCATTCTGGTTTAAATGAAACTGCTGATAAAGAAGCTGAATCTAAAGTTGAATTAGAAATTAAAGCCATTGAAAAAGCAGCTGAGTCTAAGAAAAAAGATGTTGTTAAACTTCTTATTGATGCTGTTACTAAACCAACCCCAGAACTTCACATCAATGCTTAGAATCACTTGAAAATTATTGACTGAAAACAGACTTTGAATCATATAAATCTGATTAAATATTAATTGTAGAATTTCTACTAAAATCTAGCTGAGAAAACTCTAAAAAAAGCAATTACATACATAACTATAGTAATTTCCACCATTTCAATCTCGTTAAACTCTTTACATTTTTCGTGCAAATCGTAATAAAATAAATCAAATAATTTCAAAAAATTGATTGACGGTTTTTTTTTGGTTTTTGGCCAACAATACTGAAATTAAACCCAAAAATCTCAACATGAACAAAAAATTCCACAATTTGAAAACAACAACAGAAAGATAGTTGGAAAGGATGGACCAAATCCACGTCTACCTGAACAGCACAGTGCTTGTGAACTCTACAATTGCAGACTTGCTTGACGAGTACTTACGTTCAGAAGACTTACCATATCAAATTTCATTGATAACATTAATTTTGATCGTGGTACCATTAATATGGTTGTTTTATCAACGTTATTCTCAATTAACAAATAATGAAAAACCAATTAAATTTTCTATTGATATTCCAGATGAAGCAAAACCTCATTGGAAGGGGAAAAGAATTCATCCAGTTTCAATTAAAAATGAAGAAGAACCTGAATTTATTCAAAGTTATTGTCCTGCTACTGGTCAATTCTTGGGGAAATATAAAAGTAATACTAGAGATGAAATTGATTCAGCAATAAATAAAGCGGAGATAGCACAAAGAAATTGGGCTCATTCAAGTTTCAGTCAACGTCGTCAAGTTCTAAGATCATTAAGTGAATATATTGTGAAACATCAAGAAGAAATTGCCAGGGTTGCATGTAGAGACTCGGGGAAAACTATGGTTGATGCATCAATGGGTGAAATATTAGTCACATTGGAGAAATTGAATTGGATTTTAAAACATGGAGAAAATGCATTGAAACCAAATAAACGTGCAGGTCCTTCTAATTTACTAATGAGTTATAAAGGTGCAGAGGTTCGTTATGAACCATTGGGAGTTGTTGCCGCATTAGTTTCATGGAACTACCCTTTCCATAACTTGCTAGGTCCAATTATCGCAAGTTTGTTTACAGGTAATGCAATTGTCTTAAAATGTTCAGAACAAGTTGTTTGGAGTTCAGAATTTTTCATTGATTTAGTACAAACTTGTCTAAAAGCTTGTGATCATGATCCAAACTTAGTTCAATTGATTTGTACTTGGCCTGAAGATGCAGATTATTTTACTTCTCATAAAGGATTATCTCATATAACATTTATTGGAAGTAAACCTGTGGCTCATCATGTTGTTAAAGCTGCATCTGAATCGTTGACACCAGTTGTTGTTGAACTAGGAGGGAAGGATGCATTTATTGTCTTAGATGATGTTAAAGATTTAAATGCAATCTCTAGTATTATAATGCGTGGTACTTTCCAATCGGCTGGACAAAATTGTATTGGAATTGAAAGAGTTATAATTACTGAAAAAAATTATAGCAAATTAGTTGAAATTTTATCATCAAGAGTACCAAAACTAAGACTGGGTTCAGATATTGATCAATTAGAAGATATTGATATGGGTGCAACAATTACAAATTTAAGATATGATGTCTTAAAAAATCAAATCAATGATGCTGTTCTTAAAGGTGCAAAATTAATTTGTGGTGGTGATAAATTTAATCATCCAAATTATCCACAAGGACATTTTTTTATGCCAACTTTATTAGTTGATGTAACTGAAGAGATGGACATTGCAAATAATGAAGTTTTTGGACCAATTTTAACTGTTATGAAGGCTAAAAATACAGATGATGCAATTAGAATTGCCAATTCAACAGATTATGGATTAGGTGCCTCCGTGTTTGGTAATAATTGGGAAGAATTAAATAAAGTTACTAATGAATTAAAATCAGGTAATGTTGCCATCAACGATTTTGCTACATTTTATGTTTGTCAATTACCATTTGGTGGTCAAAAAGGTTCAGGCTATGGTAAATTTGGCGGTGAAGAAGGTTTACAAGGGCTATGTAACTTGAAAAGTGTTTGTTATGATAAAATACCATTTGTTTCTACCCAGATTCCAAAACCTCTTGATTATCCAATTAGAGATGAAGCTAAAGCTTGGAATTTTGTTAGAGCTTTAAATATTGGTGGATATGATAACAGTTTGTGGAATAGAATAAAGGCAATTGGGACATTAGCAAAGAATGCTAATTGATGATAATATTTGCTACCATAGACTTAACTTAATTACATTATTAGGGATTAATTTTCAATTAGTTATGTACATTATATTTTTTAATTATAGAAGTTATTTCATCACTTGTTTTTCGAAATCTTTGAAAGAATTAGCCAACAATTCATTATATTCTTTAATCGTCTTATCAACATCACTAGTGACTTTAGTAACAGCATCAGTTTTTTTTAATTTTTTCAAATGTTTAATAGCATTATTTCTTAAAGTTGATAATGAATGTTTAGCACTTGAAGATTTGAAGTAATCATGTAATTTCTTCAATTCTTTAACAATGTCTTTCTTTTTCTCAACAGATGGAGCACCAAATTTAACTTTTAGCTGTTGTGGATTGTTTTGCATTTGCTCTGGAGTGACATTTAAATCAGATGCTAAAATTGAAGAAATCACATGTTTCACATTATTTGGATCATAAACAGTGATGATATAGTTCAATCCTTTCGCTGTAGTTTGCGCGACTGTGTTGAAAGGAACAGTCTCATTAGCATGAATTATAACTGGAACATCATCGAAAACTTTTTCATTAATATCACCAAGTTTACTAACTGCTGCTTTTTCTTTGAAAATTTCTAAAGTTTTAGCACAATCTTTCTTCAAATTATCTAAATATTCTTTTGGATCAACATCTGGAAATTCTTCTTCTTCTTCTTCAACAGCACCTTTCTTACCAGAAGATTTTTTACCACCCGATTTACCACCTTTATCACCTTTTTTCAAAGCAATGAAACTGGAAGAAATTGGTCTCGCCGCTATCAAATTAGATTTCAGCACAGTTTGAGATGCAACTCTAGAGCTGAAAGTTGAGACTCTTAGAAAATTTCTGAACATTGCTGGTGGAATTGTGAGAATTGCTGATCAATTTAAAAGTTGAAATGTTGAAATCATGTTAAAATTTTTATTATACAGGAAGAAAAAAAAAATATTTTTTTTTTTCATTATTTCACAACTTTTCGAACTGAATTTGAGCCAAAAAATTGGCTTGAAGTTGAAGGTTTTTGATGCAAAACCGACTCATAGTTGACGTTAACTTATTCAGAAATTAAATTTTACCTTTTGAAACCAGCAAAATTTGATTAAAAATTGTTTTTTCCCACCATTTTCAATACCCAATTTGACACAATCTTCAATGTCTGACATCCAAGACCTTAAAGACCTCTGCCAGATCTGCTACGTTAACAAGTTTAAATACTGTTGTCCGAAATGTGCTATGAAAACATGTTGTGTGGAATGTGTGAAAAAACATAAAGAACAATCTCAATGTGATGGGAAAATAGACAACACCAAGTTTATTCAAAGATCAGAGTTACAATTAAACCCACATCTCGTGAACAGAGACTATAACTTTCTTGTGAATTTGAATAGAACAATATCTGTATCTAAAGACGATATAAGGACAAATAATAAGAGGATCTTGAGTACTAATAATAATAATTTTAATAATAGAAACAACAATAAGCTACAGAAGCCAAATGAATCACTGGTTGTTAAACGTGGTGTTAATGTACAAGTATTGCCACGAGGAATGCAGAGGTCTTTAACAAATAAATCGGGATATGATAAAAGAAAAGGCTGTTATAATTGGACAGTGGAATGGGTTTTAATGGATTCTAGCGGGAAACAACTAAAGACATTTACAAGTTATAGAGTACCAGAGACAAGTGTGTTGAAAGAAGCTGTATATAAAGATATTGTTGATGGGTTGAATGTGAATGAATTGTTTTTTGGATTAAAGAAAGTTGGTACGGTGGCTAAATATCCAAAATTTCTACCGTTGGATAGAGACGAGGTGTTAGGTACGTTATTGAAGGACCAGACTGTTATAGAGTTCCCGACCATTATTATGAGTACATCAGAAGAGATCGAAGGCTGGAATGTTTGCGAAGAAGAAGATGAAGATGATGAAAGTGATTCAGATAGTTCCAGCTCAAGTTGCAGTTCTAGCAATGAAAGCTCAAGCGACGATTCTGATAGTTCAAGTGATGGAGAACCTGAAGAAGTGTCTTCTAGACCCATAGAGCTCCCATCCAGACCATTAATCGAGGACATCACTGAAGAAACCGGAATTCAAAAAGAGGATGAAACTTGAAAATGATGGAAAATTGTTCAAATTTCACTACTGAAAACTCTGTTAGTATTCAAATAACGACTGGTATATCACCACATCACTTGTATATAGTGTTGTTCACTCTCTCTTTCCATCGAAGAATAATTCATGTATAAACAGAAATTATTTACCCGCCTCTTGAAATGTAAACAAAACGAATTCTTTTAAAATTAATTAAAATTGTTAGCTTTTTCAACTGTTGCAACTCGCTATTTTCTTTTCCAATATCTCGTCAGAAAATGAAGAAAATCAATCTAACTCCTCGCACAGTGAGCAGCAACAAAGACGAAGAAATTCTGTTAAGCAAGACATCAGAATTGTCGCTTCTTGATGATTCTGATTTGGATTTGGATCAAGGTGCACATAAAGCTCAGTCCACTCCGACACATAACTTTAGTGGGCCTGCATTTATGAGACTTCCTTTAAATTTACATTCGCATACTCCAGTGAGATCATCGCCTTTGAAAAATAATGTTCTGAGTGCTCAAAATGATGCTGATGATAAAATGGATATTGATGATGTGGATGTGGATATGAATGATCCAGAGATTGTTGACGATGATCAGCCTGACCAAAATGATGTGACGATGGATGGTTCTGCTGATAGTAGTCTTGGTAAAATCTTCACAGAAACTACAAAAGCTATGTTATCACCAACTATACTTGGAGCTAAATTGGCAACACATTCAGCATCTCCAAAACCAGTACGGAAGAACTTGAATGAAAAATTGATTCATGCTGATAATGAGAATGATAGTAGTTTGATCTCTGATTTATCAGAACTGAGTAATGACACTGAAAATGATTCAATCGAATTCAATGAAGATCATTTGACCTCAGCATATAAAAGCACACCAATCAGATCAAATAATGCTTTAGTGCATAGAAACCAGTACAAGACAGTTGATTCTTCATTTGATAGCAATACATCAACTATTCAATCCACTGACGATGAAACAACCAATTCAGATATAAACACATCAGATTTCAAAACTCCAAGTGTAAGAACACCATGGGGAAACCAACCAATACAACTACAAATGCATCATCATCATTATTACCCACCTTCACCCGATATGTATAGGAATGGAGGTAATAATAATAGTAGTAGAAACAATGGACGTAATTATGAAGATGAAAACCAAGTTTCAATTTTACCAGCACCATGGTCAAAATTTGCATCACCAAAGGCACCAACTCCATATTTAATAAGTTCATATCTACAATTAATCTTCAATGCAATCACATCAAGTGTTATAATTTATATTTTAATAAGTGCAATTAAAACAGTTAAATCAGACATCAATTCCAAAATGGAAGAATATGCCATTGAAATAGCAATGGAAGTTTCCAGATGTACACGCTCATATATTGAAAACAAATGTGATCCAGAAACAAGGGTGTTTGCGTTAGAAGAAATGTGTAACGAATGGGAAAAATGTATGAATAGAGATCCATTATCTCATAGTGGGAAAGCAAGTGTTAGTGCTGAAACTTTAGGATTAATTCTAAATTCTTTAATTGAACCAATAGGTACAAAAGCAATGATTATTTTCATTGGAGGGATAATTACTTGGGCATTTACTTCAAATTTTATATTCGGATTTGTTAGAGCTAAATCTTATTATGGATGGAATTATAGAGATGTACCATTGTTGAATGGTAACCAAAACCAAACAAATCCACAATTGACTGCTCAGACACAACAACAACAACAACAACAACAGCAGAATGGAAATGGTTGGGAACTTGGATATTCTACTCCAAAACATTGAATTTCTATTGTTTTCTTTCACAAATAATAAGAAAGTTAAAAAGGTTATAAAAGTATATAAAACACAGCTATGAAGAATTGTTTATTTATGAATCCACCAAGTAGCTACCAGTTTCTTTTTCCATAAACTCAACAAAAATCCAACATTTTTGATTTCTCAAATGGTTGAAAAATCTCCTATAATTTAATTCCATACAGAAAAATAAAATATATAAAAAAAAAAAAAAAAAAAAAAAAAAAAA